>CM053270.1:20032979-20220979 GCA_028583415.1 Protea cynaroides
AGAACGAGAAGAAGAAGAAGGAGAAGGAGTTCGCCTGAGGTAAGCTGCCCCTCCCATCTGTTTGTTTTTTTGTTTGTTTGTTGTTGCACCTCATCTCACGATACATCACTGCCCAACCTCACCAAAGCACCACTGATTGCCACCATACTCATGATCATCTCCCTCTGCTAAAACCCAGCAGTGCATACTTGGCCATCAATTGGGATTTTGTCCTACACATACACCTCATCTTCATCACACTACCCCAACCCAGTTGTGCAATCCATCTGTCTCCCATGCTTGAACCTACATTACAAACCTGCTGCCCATATCTTCAACCCACCTATTTGTGACACCTAACACCCAAGCAAAGCCCAACACCCAACATCCCTTGCATTAACAAACCTCATCACAAGTAAATCGATCCCATTGATTTGAAAAATCTGTTTGATATATTTTGATATTAATTCTGTCCCAATTGATCTAAAAATTGAATGAAATTGATCCGATCTGGAAATTGAATGCAATTGATTGATCTAGAAATTGAATGAAATTGATTCGATTCTGAAAATTAAATGAAATTGATCCGATCTGGAAATTGATTGAAATTAATTCGATTGTGAAAATTGAATGAAATTGATCCGACTTCCTTAATTTCATGTGATCAAAAAATTTTGATCTGAAGGTATTTAGATTTGATATGCTAAAAATTGATCCGAATGTTTGAGTTTCATGTGCTTAAAATTGATCCGAATATGCTTGAATTTCATCCGACCACATATTGAAATTGTTATGAAATTACACTGATCACCTGCTTGAAATTGCTATGAAATTGATCCCATTGGCTTGAAATTTAAGGTAATTTGAATATAGACCATTGAATGTCAAATTTGATTGTAAACGGATAGATTGGGATTTTGAATGATTTTTACCATTGGATCTTGATCATACGTGTTTTTAACCCATCTAAACAGTTGGATCTTTATTGTGAGTGGTTTTATTGAATTTGAACGGTTAGATGGCAAGAGTAATTTATACCGTTAAATTTTTTATCATGAGTGTTTTTAGATGCTCACTGACATGTTTGGATGTCACATAATTGCCATATTTGATGCTTACACTCTCACATGCCATACTTGGAATGCTTTCAAATGTTATCTTTGGATGCTTCTATTTTTGGATTACACACTTACCATGTTTGTATTGATTCACATGCTCACTTGCCATCTTTGACTGATTTGTTGCTAAATTTAGATATATTTCTAACATGCTATATTTGGATGCTTACACTGTCATATTTAAGCTCACATTGCTATGTTGGATTGTTTACATTGCTATTATTGAGTACAATAACTAGGGCAAAATAAACCCTAAAATAGAATGACCAATTAAGGCAAGATACACCCTAAAATGGAAAGAAAATAGCAATTAGGGTAGAAAACCCTAAAAATAGAAAAAAAAAACAATTAGGGTAGAAAACCCTAAAAAATGAAAAGAAATAGCAATTAGGGTAGAAAACCCTGAAAATGGAAAGAGCACAATAATTAGGGTAGGAAACCCTAAAAATAGAAAGAATACAGCAATTAAGGTAGAAAACCCTAAAAATGGAAAGAAAATAATAATTAGGGAAAGTGAAACCCTAAAAAATGGAAACAATAAAAATGGTAAGAATTTAGGTCTCATCCCTAGATCCTATTAACAAAAATAGAAAGAATTTGTACACAACACAAATAAAAATGGTAGGAATTTAGGTCTCATCCCTAGATCCTATTAACAAAAATAGAAAGAATTTGGTACACATCCCAAATAAAAATGGTAGGAATTTAGGTATCATCCCTAGATCCTATTAACAAAGATATAAAGAATTTGGTACACATCCCAAATAAAAATGGTAGGAATTTAGGTCTCATCCCTAGATCCTATAGACAAAAATGGAAGGAATTTAGTACACATTCCAAATCCGACTCTCATAATAATTTTGAACTACGTTGTACCTGATTTCTAGGGCACACCCTAGAATACGTAGGCAATTGGGAATCCCAAATACGGTACAAAGCCACCCATCAACCATCCATTCAGCATAAACTTCAACTTGAACAAAGAATCTAATTGAAGCAAATGCATAAATCACTTCCATAATCTTTAATCACAAAACCCTTTTCGAACTACATTTTTGGACTTGATTTCCAGGATTGGAATATGTAGGCAATTTGACATGTCTTACACGTCTCAGATTCAGTCCAAGACCGCACCATCTTTGGTTCGGTTCACTGTATAATATTGTACATTACATTTGCTTGTTTATTTGCTTTAAAACATGATTGGCTGAATCCTAGGTTAGAATAACTTAGAAACTTGGTTTAGGACAACCCCCATTGAACCCTAGTCATCCAGTTGACCAAGCACAGTCAAAATTAGAATTTAAGGAAAGTTTAGGAGGCCGATATTGATCGGGCGGTTTGGGTGCCTAATACCTTCCGATAACCGTACCCTGAATACTTACCCGATCTCTTGCAGACCAAAGAACTGATACATTGGGTCACGAGTCAATAGGAGTCTTACCTTAGGGTGAGGCTACATTTTTAGAGAGTCCTAGACCTTAATCTAGTTGGCGACTCCAACAGAAGAACAATTGATCTTCATCGATACGGATACACATTTCTTCCCGAGGAGGATCATTGTTTTCCCATTGTCCTCACAGTGGCGACTTCGCTGGGAAATAATATTTAGACTTCTAGAATACTTTCCTTATAATGATTTGCTTGACATTTGCTGCTAGATCTAGGGTACTATTATTTATTATTTGTACATATTTCTTTGGGGGGTATGGGTTCAGTCACACTTTCGTGCGAGTAGCCGAACCGGGTCCCATGCATGTGGGGCAGCCCGCTAGGCGAAACACACAACCTAGGCATGTACTTTGTAAGATCACAACCGGCAAGCAGCCTCTGACGAGCGTTTCTCGGGTCCGCCCAGGAATGCGTTATGCTACTCCACGTCGCTTGATTTTTGCATCATAGTATAAAAAGGGATTGGGGGCCCATTATTCATCATGCATTCGGTGATAGGTTACCCCTTCCTCGTCAAGGTAGCCTTTACCGGTTTTTTCAATGATGAACCGCTTTTGTCATCCTTCATGAAAACTACAAATAACCATATCTGTTACAAATTCTTGAAATTTGATGAACCACATGGTCGAACCTTGGTGCTACAATGATCCATTCGGAATCTTGAGGCCCCAAGACCAATCATGGGGTTATTCAAATACAAATAAATTGTTACAGATGATGTCTAATGGTCGGTTTTCATGAAGAAGTTAACTTTGTTTGGTCGAGTCAGCTTGTATGTGTATGTGTATTCTTCTCGTGTCCAGTCACTTATGAGTCTTAACCTTCATTCATTATTTATAGAAAGAAAGAAAAAAAAATCAAAAAAACCAAAAAAAAAAAAAAAGGTTGAACTAAGGAGGATAGGATTGTCTAGACTTAAGAGAACACCTGAGTGAGTAGACAAAGCATCCACTCTTATTACAACCACTCATAGGAAGTTCTCATCATCACCGGTTCATGTTTCGGTTCATGTTCACAAGGAGGACTTTTGTACCTCAAAGTGTTGGAATGGCTAGAAGACAATATATTGAGAGCCCAAATATTTCAGAGCGGAATTAAAATTCCAAGATCGAAGTTGAGGAATCCAAGAGGTTAGAAAACTGAATCATAGATTCTGAGAGATTACATGTTTCTTTCCCATGTTAGCATACCTGCAAAATTTAAATGGAAAAACAAAGATTGGAAAGCATTTCGTTCACCCTTGGCAATTGAGCCACTTTGACTGAAGGAGTTGGTTTCTGACTCCCTAATTACTTTCATCACCCAAGGTGACCCAAACTCAAAGGAGCAGCCCTCGAACCTTCAAGAATGTCCCACCCACCTCCCAAAATCCATGATAAAAAAGAAGACTATGTGGTCAACTGTATCCCAAAATTGAGGTAACCTTTAAAATGAACTTTAAGTGCACCATAAATTGGGGCACAACCCAAATGTCAATGCACCATAAACTGGGGCATAACTAAAATGTTAATGGATTCAAAGTAGGGCAAATAAAAAAAAAAGGAATAGACCAAACAAGGGTATAGGTCAAGTTTCATGACATCCAAACTGGGGCATAAGATTGGAATACATTTAACCCAAATTGAGGCATTGGCCAAGTGAATGTCAAACCCGAACTGGGACATAAATCAAAATGGTAATAGACTCAAGAGGGGTTTAGCTTAAGATGGAAAGGGTCAAACACATGTCGATAAATAGGCGTAATGAGCCTTACTAGCGAAAGTTTGAACGAAAGTTCGGTCCTACAACCAATCATAAGTTGGCGTCAATGATGTCGCATCCAAATGGGGTAACTCGGTAAATTACTTATCTAAACTGACTGCCATTGGTATCTGATAGGTCATCTATGTTTGGGCTCGAGTCCGATATGTTTGTAGACAAATCCAGTCCAAATGCTCTGAAAAAATGAACAATAATTATCTCATTTGAGACATCAACAACAATGATTTACTACTTCCAATCCATTCCTTCCCAGTTTGATATTTCTTCCTCTTCCATGTCCACTGCTAATTCTGACTCTGATGACGATTGAGATGAAGGGCCACAACCTGAACTTCTACTCCATCGGCCTTTAGAGAAATGAAAGCTCAACATACACGTGAAATTTAAAGATGATTACGTTGAATTCATGCAAGCATTCTCAAAGATACAAGTTGGAACATCAAAATGTCATCCCATTTGGTTGATTTATAGAAAAAAAAATTTTGGGATATTCCTTGAAAGTAGAGAACATTTACAGACTCATACAAGTGGTTCATTTAGTTTTACAAGAATGGGTCTACACACAAGGCATTATCAAGTTTACATCAATCCAAGTGATCAAGTCTTCTACAAGTGCACGAAGTCTACAGACATAAAACATGCTACGGATCAACCTCAAAGTCAAAGATGAGCTAAAAAAAAAAAGAGAGAAAAAAAGAAAAAAAAAGGAAGAAAGAAAAAAAAAGAAAAAAAAAAGAAAAAAAGAGAAAAAAAAGAAAGAAAAAAAAAAGAGCTATACAAAATAATGAGGTTGGTTAGCATACTACATTGGTATAATGATGGTGGACAAGTTCAACTATGATGCATAGACATGAAGCAACTACTTTGAAACACTAATGATGAATAAGTTCGATTGCAAGGCATATACATGGGACAACTCCTTTGGAGCCCTACTGATGAACGAGTTCAGTTATAGAGCAATAAGACAATTGGTTCTCCTACAATGACATATAGACACCATTTCTTAGAACCTGATTGGAGAGTTGATCATTTGTTGTGATTCACGTTGTGTATTAAGCTGGATTTTTAATATTGGTCACTACATCCCGCCCATACAGGGGGTGGTCTCATCACTTTGTTGTCATCAGAGGATTTTTCTTTTCGGCTAAAGACTCTCTCCCATCCATCAATCTGACAGTCTTTCACAGAGTCTACATTACATGCCCTTACTTCAAATGTCACAAAATTTTATGGTATCGTTTCTTGTGAACATGTCGTCTTGTTATGCATAAATATTGTTCAATAAATCTGACTGAAATATCTATCTGTCGTTCATCATTTCGACGGCGTCCAAGAATTCCATATTCTTTTGTTGCTGGTCAATAAAATGGCATCGCCTAGTGGAGATCAAGCCATTCTACAAAAACAACCAAACACTCTCCCAATGGCAGACCCATTGTATAGTTTCTTATCTGTCCATTTGGACCTTCGTTGTCATACTTGTATACAGACTTGAAGGATTTGGGCCCAAACGTGGTTATAATCGATTAAGCATCTAAGCATAGCTTGTTGAAATTTGTTTTCCATCTGAATGATACCGAGAGGAGAAAGCATTCTTTGACGTTTTTTCTAAAGATTAGTGTAGGGTTGCATCTCCTTAAGGTTATTTCTATTGATGACTCAAAATTCACCTGCCTATCAATGTGTGCAAACTTGAACTTAGACACTGGGGCAAAATCACCCATTTATCCAATCATGAGTTTAGTTAAGCCCCCCGTTTGAAACTCTAGCTGAGTTTATTTGAATGTAAGAGAAAGATGACCCATACAAATTTGAAAAAATGAAATAAAATTGAGTCATTGTCATCATTTGCCTCACATTAAAAAGGCCTGATTGCCCTTTGATCTAAGTGAAACCCATATAAATTTGGCAGGAATGCAGAACATATCAAAATTGCCTTTTAAAGAAAAGAAACATTTTTCTCTTGGTCTAGATTAAGTCAAGTCAAGGAAAGTCGATCAAATCATGATCTCTAGTTCCTCTTGGGATTCCAAGCAATGTTAGTGGACAAAGTATTGATGCTAAGCCCCATTGTGGCTACCTCAATATTTATGGAAAGTTCAACCCATCTTGAGAATGAAGAAAGATGAAGAAAGGAATTGAAAAGAACAAGGAAAAGAAAAATAGAAATGAAAAAAAAAAAAGGTGAAAGTACAGAGAAGAAAGAAGACTAAATGAAAGCAGAATAAGAATGGAAAAGATAACAAGATACAAGCAAAGAAAAGAAAGAAAGATCATGGGAAAAGAAAGAAAGCTCTAGCCCGAACTACGCGGAACCTGATTCTGGAGGGACGGAAGTCCCAAAGGATACGTAGGCAATTTGGGACACCCCAAATTCGGTCCAGAGGCTACACATCCTGAGACTACACATCCAAAGGCTACACATCCAAAGGCTACACATCCAAAGGCTACACAGCCAAAGGCTATACATTCAGAGGTTACAAATCCATAGCACAAAGCACAGTTACAGTTACATCATGAACGGTTTTGAGCTAAAGTCACAGACCTGATGAGCCTGTTGAGGTCGCTACTCAAGAAACTTGACAGTTACAGTTACATCATGAGCGGTCTTGAGCCAAAGTCACAGACCTGATGAGGTCGCTACTCAAGAAGCTTGACAGTTACAATTACATCATGAGCGGTCTTGAGCCAAAGTCACAGACCTGATGAGGTCGCTACACAAGGAGCTTGACATCTACAGTTGTTTGTTGTACAGTGTGAAAAAAAAAAAAAGGAGAGTAGTTACAACATCAGTTCAAGGGAGCAATGGTAGAATCCAGATCAAGTGTAGAATAATGCAAAAATGGGCCACTTTTGTCTTCGAGCCTTAATTGCCCACAATCTCGGCCTAAGAGGGGCATCTGTAAGCACCACATTTTTACCATCCCAGCTAAACAAAGTCCTGCTGGTGTGTGGACAACAAAAGAACGAAAGGTGATTGAAAGTTTGGATTTTTTACTGTGAATTTGAGGAAGTTTTCAATGGGTCTGTGAATTTGAGAAAGTTTTCAATTGGATCCCATAGCAAGGCCACGGGCTGTAATCTGCATGGTTGCATAAGTCATAGAATTATCTTCAAAATGAGACCAGAATTGCTCAATTGTGATATCAAATGAAGATGATATGATCATTTTAATTAGATGATACGTACAAGGGAGGTTTCTGAAATTATCATAAATAATCCAGGGCTTTCATACAAATTATCGTAAGTTGGATTCTTTGAATTTCAAATCATCATATCTTGATTATCCGACATCTGAATCATATGGTTTAAGTACCATTATTCTTTATTTTTAGTCCTCTTCAAAATGGACGTAAAGGATTTCCGGTAGAAATCACCAGTGGGCCCCATGCAAGCTTGCATGCAAAGTTAATGTTAGAACTTCAAAGCTTCATATCTTTTCCGTTCTACATCGGATTCAGATGATTCCAAAGCCATTATTCTTCATTTGTGATGTCCTACAAAGTGGACGTGGAAAATCTCAGGTAGAAGTCTCCGGAGGGTCCCATGCAAAATTACATATGGAAATGGTTATTTAATCTTCGAAAATTCATATTTTGATCATCCCATATCCAAATCAGGTAATTTCAGTTTCATTAAGTTCCCTTTTTAGTACTTTACAAAGTGGACGTAAAGGATTTCCGGTAGAAATCTCCGAAAGATCCCATGCAGAATGGTCATGTAAGACCCGTATCAAACTAACCCGGTCTTACCACCTTGAACCAGGTCTACCCATCATGGATGAGCCAAATGGACCAAGTGCGTGAAGGAGATCACGATCCCATGTATTAAACTGACCCAAAAACACTTAAATTAAGGGGAGGGCCGCATACCCAGCAAGGGAGGGTCGGACCTCCCCAAGACATAAGTCAGACCCCCAGTTTTACATGGGGGGTCGGACACTTCAGGAACCAGGTGTCGACGGGATCTCCGACCCCCCTTATCGACCCCCGGTACTTGGTAAATCTAAAAATTAGGAAATTTTCCTAATTTCGATGGGATTCCTTCCAAATCTCAATGGGACTTATTTTAGAAGATTCTACTCTATAAATAGGAGGTCCCTAAGCCTCTTTTACTCCTTTTACAACCCTAATTGAATTGAGAGAAAGAGAAGAGAAGAAAGAAAAGGAAAAGAGAAGCAAAGAAGAGAAAAAGGCTAAGGGAGAAGAGTTGCAGAGAAGGAGTATTCTTCTCAGGTATGGATACTAATTCCATGAATTGCTAAAGACCTTTGGATAGATAATCCAGAGAGTATGATCACGGAGAAACCCAAACCATCAACTTATGGTTAGTTTTCATGGAAAACCATGGGGAAAAATCATGAAAGCCATATAGGTGGTAGAATCATGGTTCTAGACCATAGAACATGTGTAGAATGGATTATAGGAGCAAGCCATAAGACCCCAAACACGAAGAATGGACTGAAGGAAGAAAATTGTCCAAAACCCACAGGGGTCGCATGGGGGTCGATGGCCAATCGACCCTACCAGACCCTGAGCATCGACCCCCAGTGTTTGAGAAGTCCAGAATAGGGGTGGTCGCACCCAGGGTCGATCATTACTCCGACCCTACCTCCGACCCCCAGTTAACAGAATGCTTTTTAAATTTAGAATTAATTGTAATTAAATTTTATCGACTTTGTTAGGTCTTCTAGCAATATAATAACAATATAAAGGTGATCTTAAAGCTTGTAAGAGGATCTATTAGCAAGCTAAGATGAGGAAACAGAACTCTAAACTAATTGGATAATAACAAACTGTTTTCTCTTTTCTTGAGTCCAATACCATGTTTGATCCTATGCGAATATGTTTGTAATGTGCATACAACATGTCATCCAATATTTCTATTATTTGTTCATGCATATTTACTTTATTGTTTATAACATGATGATGATGATGATGATAGGAATAGGCATGTGAATGTATGTGTGTAGTTGGTGTACTTGATGCGAGCGAGTATCAGGGGAAGTGTGATGGGAACGTCAATAAACGTTAACCTTTGGCGGGTCTCAGCACTTTAGCTCTATCTCTAACTCAAGTCTTGTGCATTAGCATCATCGTATCGCCATTACTTTAGCAAAACTATTACGTCGTAGAGTATCAGGGGAGGTGGTCTCGGTCCTTGTAGTCTCTGACTCTACCGGGGGGCCTTAGCTCTATCTCTATGGACGTTCTGAGGGATGCTGGGGTGAGGCCTTGGATACACTATTTGGCATTAGGATTGGTTAGTTGCGAGCCCAGTTTGCAAGCCCTCGCCAGCAGGGGCTTACGTGTTGGTATGGCACTGTACAGCAATAAATGTTAACCTTTGTTGTACAATGTTATGGTAGGGTGGATGGGGACGACAATAAACGTTAACCTTTGGGCGGACTTCCACACCCTGTGTATAGAGGCGGGGTCAATAAACGTTAACCTTTGACCACCCAACCTTTCTATTGCGTATTGCAAACTTTAAACCAGACCAAAGATATGAATTGACTGCATGGATATCCATTGTTGCATTGTTTTGTTTGCTCACTGAGCCATGATGTGTGCTCACCCCCTCGACGTCAAATATTTTTAGTTGATGATGCAGGTAGTACCACCGAAGATTATGTCATTGCTCCAGTGTACGGGCACGTGGCGGCGATGGAAGTCGAAGATGAAGTGGATACACATGACTCCTCTTGCGAGTACAACTCATGTGTATTCGATTAGATTTTTAGTTTTCTTTATTTGGATTTAGTAAAGACATGTATTTGATATTTATTCATTTCTTAGTTGATACATAATAATTTACTATTTAAATATTAATATCACAGTAGATTCTCAGTTCATTTTACTCTAAGACTTCCGCTATTGTGTATTTACTCTGATTATGAATATGGATGTATGAGGTTTAGATAAACGGATTCCGCTTGTCTGAGATCCTGGTTGAACCGTTGGTTTGCTAGTGGTTCATCACACCATTCTGAAGTGTGCAGAATTGGGGTGTGACAACTTAGTATCAGAGCGTCTAGTAACTCCCCCATCCTCAAATCAGATCTGATCTGCACTGAGCCTCTCTGATCTCATGCAATATCTCCATCATATCAGGAGGTGGATGAGAAGGACCAGCCGCATGTGAAGGACCAGCCGCATATGAAGTACTAGCTCCAGCCGCATGTGTAGGTGAAGGAGGTGGTATAGAGTCTACATCCATGTACATACGGTCATCATCACCAGCAGGCTCCGTATGAACTCCAGCGGCGGTGGCAGCTGCCTCAGCGTCAGCTATCTCTACGTGAGTGCGAGGGCGCACCATCACGTTCCTCTCCTCATCACTGACCTGAGCATCCTGCATGCCCATCTTGTAAATAGCCTCCCAATCTAGAGGCGATGAGAAGGACTTCTCCTGAATCTTCTCATCCACTAAATCAACCCCCAGGCGGGTAAGCAGAATAGTGATCATACGTCCGTAAGGAAGGTTACCAGTGTGACTGGGCAACGTAGCAGTGATCATGGTACGCATGATGATGTACGGAAGGTAGACGGGCTGCCTAGTGCAAATACTGTATAGAAGATACTGGGTCAGCTGGGAAACCCTCTCGTAATGACCACTCTGTGGGATCAGGTTATGCTGAATGATCTTGCAATACACCCATGGAAATGGATGCATATAACATGCCCTCATCTGCCAGCGATCAGGATGAAGGAGCTGGTTATCGATCTCGGCCCTCATCTGTAGAGAGAAGAATTGGGGTTCTCCAGGAGCACAGAAAACCATCGGGCCATCATAGGAGATGCCCAGTAGGTCGGCTAGCTGCCGATAGTCAAACGAGATGTTCACCCTTTTGACGTAACCCGTGATGCGCAACTCATGACCCCTCTCAACATCATTGTAATCCCCCACCACCTGGAGGTTACAATAGAACTAGCGTACCAAGTCGGGGCAGGTGCACGCATCGTAAGTAATGACAGGGAGCCATCCCATATCACCAAATGCTCTCTCCACATTGAACAGGGCTAACTTAGTCAAGTTCACCTTACGACCTCCCTCTACTTTCTTGCGAGCGTAGTGGGCATACTGTTCGGCTTCATTGGAACGGAAACGAAGAGGATCATGAACTCTGGGCACTTTGGTACGAGCCATAGTATCTGCAAATAAGAAAGAGAAACCAATAATGGGTTAGTAGAGAGTAAAAACCGAAATTTTGACATTATAACGACGTAAGTTGGCCAAAAGCCTCACTTGTCACCCACATACGTGGGCAGGAGGACTTACGTAGGTTCTAACAGATCCTACAACACTCACACAGTAGGAAATTCTAACTAATGGAATCCAATTTGAAGAAATTGTGAGAAATCAAAAATTTCGACAAATTAGGGCAAAAAGAGTGAAATCCAAGTTTCTCGATAACCAACCGATGAAACTCAAAAATTTTGAGGGCTTTCGTTCCTCGAGTCACCAATAACAAAAGCCCCCAATAAAAATCGAATTTTTACGGTTGGAAAAAGTTTAATTTGAAAAATACAAGATAAATGGGCAAAAACCTAGAAATGAAAACCTAAAAATAGGTAAAAGTGAGAAGACATACCTGTAGGAAAGATGTGGACGTCGAAACACGGAACCGAAATGACCAATATAGCGGAGAGACACTGTAGCAACACAGAGGTGGGAGACGAGTCGAACGGGGAAGGAATAATGGGAAATGGGCCCAGAATCGGACCTTAAAAATCTAATTTTTGGTCCGGGGGTCGGAGAATTCGACCAGGATAATCGACCCCTACATCGACCCCCAGCTCTCGGGAACCTGACAGAAAACCAGGGGTCGCACCTGGGGGTCGGACATCCATCGACCCCCGTATCGACCCCCAACTCTTGGGAATCTGACAGGAAACCAGGGGTCGCAGTTGGGGGTCGGACACCCATCGACCCCCGGCTCTCGGGAAGAATAGGTGCATTCCCAGGGTCGGATACTGAGGGTCGAACATACCATCGACCCCCACCATCGACCCAGCATAGAAAAGACAGTATTTTTCATAGAATGATCTGAAAATTTTGAAAATAACATCGGTTAGCGTGCCTACATGAAGTATAAATGATTGACACATGTTTGTTAATGATTTTTAGGCATCACCAATATCAGAGGAAGATGGCTGGACGTAGAGTAACCAGGCAGAGCCAAAACGTAGTTCCACCATCACCACCCGTGGAGGAAACCAGCCAAGAAAATATATACGCACAGGATAATCCGCAGGTTGCACCACCAGCAAATCCGGTTCAGGCAAATCCTACAAACTTGCCACTTCCACCACCGGAGTTAGCAACCGTGGTTATGAACTTAACACAACAGCTGCAACAAATGCAATACGCACAGGCTCAAATGCAAGCAGCAATGGGGATTATGTTCCAGGCAGCACATGCTACACCAATGCCGATCGGACAAACCCGGTGCCAAGACGTGGGTAACCACCCAAAGACCTCAAACACCTCAACCACCAGCTGCACAGATTCCAGTACCGGGTACGGAAGCAGCTCAGGATAATTATCAGTATCCACAACCTATGTTTGGGGCATACCCCCAAAATCAGATGGATCACTCTCGACTGGTTGAGAGATTCTTGAAGATGAAGCCCAAGGAATTTAACGATAAACCGTCAGATCCTTTATGGCCAGCACATTGGATCGACGAGATGGAGAGAAATTTTCTTATAATGACTATTACAGAAGAAGAGAAGGTATTATGTGCCACTTTCATGCTAAAAGGTGATGCACATCATTGGTGAAAATCGACCAGGGCCTACCTATTAACCAAGCACGCCCTATTGACTTGGGATATATATAAAGAAGCTTTCTTTGAGAAGTATTTTCCCCGTAGCTTCAAAGATTCTATGGAGAAGGAGTTCCTGAGTTTATATCAAGGCCAGATGTTCGTGGATGCATATCAACAGCGTTATGAAGAGCTATTTTTCTTTGCACCACTCAGCATGCAAGAAGAAGGCACTAAGACCCGTAGGTTTGTCATGGGACTTAGAGGGAGCATCAGAGAGCAGGTTCTAGGCTTGGAGAAGAAGGTATATAATGAAGCTGTGCAAATTGCTCGAGTTATTGAATCGAGCCAGAAGGAAAGCTATTTTACACAGAATAGAGGCATGAAAAGGCCAGCCGGAAATGCTTATAACGGAGGGAATAACAAGCCATTTAAACGAGGCATATGGCAAGGGAGTGTCCTAAGCCAAAGAAGCAGCTACATCAAGGACGAGTTTATGCTGTTACATCCGAGGATGCTGCCGCATCACCCGATGTGGTCACAGGTATGACTGAAACCTTTTAAGTTGTATTATATTGTATGAGCATGTAGATTAAGTAAAATAAATCACAGGTATTGTACCTATAAATGGCATACCCGCCAGAGTACTCTTTGATTCAGGAGCTACTCATTCCTTTATATCTGTGTCATTTGGAAAGAAGCTGAATTTACCCATCAAAACATTGGACTACAAAATACTTGTACGACCACCGATGGGGTTAGAAGTGGAGTTAGAGAAAGGTTATGGGTCATGTCCAGTTCTCATTGGCGAGAAAACTTTAGATGCAAGCTTGATCCAACTTGGGATGGCAGACTTTGACGTCATCTTGGGAATGGACTGGTTAGCTCGGCATTCGACAAACCTATTATGCGCCAAAAAGAAGCTAATATTTAGAGACAAAGAAGGGGCAGAATTCAGTTTTGCGGGAACCAAACTTCCCCGTAAACGCAAGCTCATACTATCAGCACTAAAGGCGAAGAAGTGCCTTGAGAACGGAGCAGTCGGATATCTAGTATCAGTGGTCGACCTTACCAAAGAAGCACCATGGATGGAAGATATTGATGTCGTGCGGGATTATCCCGACGTATTTCTTAAGGAACTACCAGGATTACCACCCGACCGAGCCACAGAGTTTGTGATAGATCTTATACCTGGAGCCGCACCAGTATCAAAAACACCTTACCGAATGGCTCCTACTGAATTGAAGGAATTGAAAGTACAATTACAAGAACTACTGGACAAGGGTTATATTCGACCCAGTATATCACCATGGGGAGCGCCAGTATTGTTTCTAAATAAGAAGGACGGTTGCGTTCGACTCTGTATAGACTATCGGGAATTGAACAAACTGACAATCAAGAATCGATATCCACTACCTCGGATCGATGACATGTTCGATCAGTTGCAAAGAGCAAAGGTATTTTCTAAGATCGATCTTCGGTCAGGCTACCATCAATTGAAGATTAAAGATGATGATATTCCTAAGACAGCTTTCAGGACCAGATATGAGCATTATGAATTCTTGGTCATGTCTTTTGGATTAACAAACGCACCAGCAACTTACATGGAACTTATGAACCGGGTTTTCCATGATATGTTGGATACGTCGGTTATTGTATTTATTGATGATATATTGGTATATTCCAAGGACAAGGAAACCCATATTAAGAATCTAAACGCCACTCTACAGCGTTTAAGGAAAGAGAAGCTATATGCCAAATATACCAAATGTGAGTTTTGGCTAAGTGAAGTCGCCTTCCTAGGCCATGTAGTATCTGCTGAAGGAATCAAAGTGGACCCCAGTAAAATCGAATCTATTGTAAAGTGGGAAGCACCAAAGAGCGTTGCAGAAATTAGAAGTTTTCTGGGTCTCGCTGGTTATTATAGGAGATTTGTGGAAGACTATTCCCAGATTGTCGTACCTCTCACCAGTCTGACTAAGAAGGGTGAAAAGTTTGTGTGGACGGATAAATGCGAGGAGAGCTTCCAAATCTTGAAGACAAGATTGATATCCGCTTCGATTTTGACTATTCCTGTTCTCGGACAGCCATTTACCTTGTACACTGATGCGTCAGGATTGGGATTAGGATGTGTGCTTATGCAAGGAGAACAAGTAGTTGCTTATGCCTCAAGACAGTTAAAGACACATAAGAAAAATTATCCCACTCATGATTTGGAGTTGGCGGCAGTAGTACATGCTGTCAAGATATGGAGACATTACCTATACGGAGAGAAGTTCCAGATTAAATCGGACCATAAAAGTTTTACTTATTTATTTAATCAAAAGGAGTTGAATATGAGACAAAGAAGATGGCTGGAACTACTGAAAGACTATGATTGTGATATCCAGTATCATCCGGGGAAAGCTAATGTAGTAGCGGATGCGTTGAGCAGAAAGGCAATGATAAAATCCCAGGGAGAGGTTAGCACAACCGCAGCAATGTGTACTACCGGAATGGTATTCAATCACGGCAATGAGCAGTATGTGATAGACACACCGGATGGATCAGCCAACCAAGGGTTTATTCATCGGTTTTCAAATATGTTCGCTGCATTGAAGATTATACCGGATATAATTGATGAAGAGAAGATAGCTATCGAAGCAGACCCTTACCTAAGAACGGTACAAGAAGACATCGAAAAAGGTAGAACTAACCCTAAGTTCACCTTGGACGAAGAAAAGGTATTGAAGTACAAAGGAAGAATATGTGTACCTGAAACAGAAAGTGTGGACATTAGACACCGACTGATGAAAGAAGCCCATACCACCATCTATTCGATACATCCTGGAAGTACAAAAATGTATCATGACCTAAAGAAACTATATTGGTGGAGAGGAATGAAAGCAGATGTAGCTAAGTTTGTGTCTCAATGCCTAAATTGTCAGAAAGTAAAGGCTGAACGACAAAGACCCGTAGGACTGTTATAGCCGTTATCGGAACCAACATGGAAATGAGACTGCATCACCATGGACTTCGTCACAGGGTTACCATTGACTCCTCGAGTAGTTGATGTAGTTTGGGTGATTGTAGACCGTCTGACCAAAACAGCTCACTTTATACCGATACGACCTCAGTATACCCTAGAAAGGTTAGCAAAGCTGTATGTGGATAATATTGTTCGATTACACGGTGTACCAGAGAGCATTGTGTCCGATAGAGATCCACAATTTACTTCCAAGTTTTGGGAAGGACTGCAAAAGGCTATGGGTACAACACTGAAGTTTAGTACTGCATTCCATCCATAAACAGATGGACAGTCAGAGCATACAATTCAGATTCTAGAAGATATGCTAAGAGCATGTGTGATTGACTTTAAAGGATCATGGGATGAAAAGTTACCGGTGATCGAGTTCGCCTATAACAATAGCTATCAGGCTACTATACAGATGTCACCCTATGAAGCACTGTATGGTAGAAAATGTCGAACTCCTTTATTTTGGAATGAAGTTGGGGAACATAGTCTCGTTGGACCAGAATTTATTGAAGAGACTTGTCGAGTGGTCGACATTATCAAGGAAAGAGTGAGAACAGCCCAGAATAATCAGAAGCAATATGCAGATACTCGACGCAAAGATCTTGAGTTCGTTGTGGGTGATAAAGTATTCTTGAAGGTATCACCTATGCGAGGTCTGAAACGGTTCGGACAGAAAGGGAAACTAAGTCCAATATATGTCGGGCCCTATGAGATTCTAGCTAAGCGTGGGAAGGTGGCTTACCAGTTAGCACTACCACCATCTATGTCAAGTGTGCATGACGTATTTCATATTTCCTTATTGAAGAAGTATGTCAAGGATCCAACGCACGTTCTGACAGTAGATCTACCTGATTTAACTGAAGATTTGACTTTTGAAGTAACACCAACTGAAATCACCAGTCGAAAGGTTCAACGACTACGCAACCGAGATATCTATTATGTCAAGGTCACTTGGAGAAATAGAGACATGGAAGAAATTACATGGGAGGAAGAGAATGCTATGCGAAAGCAATACCCTCACTTATTCGACTCAGAAGGTATGAACAATTTCGGGGACAAAATTTTTATAAGTAGGGGGGAGTTGTAAGACCCGTATCAAACTAACCCGGTCTTACCACCTTGAACCAGGTCTACCCATCATGGATGAGCCAAATGGACCAAGTGCGTGAAGGAGATCACGATCCCAGGTATTAAACTGACCCAAAAACACTTAAATTAAGGGGAGGGTCGCATACCTAGCAAGGGAGGGTCGGATCCCCCCAAGACAGAAGTCAGACCCCCAGTTTTACATGGGGGGTCGGTCACTTCAGGAACCAGGGGTCGACGGGATCTCCGACCCCCTATCAACCCCCGGTACTCGGTAAATCTGAAAATTAGGAAAGTTTCCTAATTTCGATGGGATTCCTTCCAAATCTCAATGGGACTTATTTTAGAAGTTTCTACTCTATAAATAGGACATCCCTAAGCCTCTTTTACTCCTTTTACAACCCTAATTGAATTGAGAGAAAGAGAAGAGAAGGAAGAGAAGGAAAAGAGAAGGAAAGAAGAGAAGAAGGCCAAGGGAGAAGAGTTGCAGAGAAGGAGTATTCTTCTCAGGTATGGATACTAATTCCATGAATTGCTAAAGACCTTAGGATAGATAATGCAGAGAGTATGATCTCGGAGAAACCCAAACCATCAACCTATGGTTAGGTTTTCATGGAAAACCATGGGAGAAAATCATGAAAGCCATATAGGTGGTAGAATCACGGTTCTAGACCATAGAACATGTATAGAATGGATTATAGGAGCAAGCCATAGGACCCCAAACATGAAGAATGGACTGAAGGAAGAAAATTGACCAAAACCCACAGGGGGTCGCATGGGGGGTCGATGGCCAATGGACCCTACCAGACCCTGAGCATCGACCCCCAGTGTTCGGGAAGTCCAGAATAGGGGTGTTCGCACCCAGGGTCAATCATTACTCTGACCCTACCTCCGACCCCCAGTCAACAGAATGGTTTTTAAATTTAGAATTAATTGTAATTAAATTCTATCGACTTTGTTAGGTCTTCTAGTAATATAATAACAATATAAAGGTGATCTTAAAGCTTGTAAGAGGATCTATTAGCAAGCTAAGGTGAGGAAACAGAACTCTAAACTAATTGGATAATAACAAACTGTTTTCTCTTTTCTTGAGTCCAATGCCATGCTTGATCCTATGCGAATATGTTTGTAATGTGCATACAATATGTCATCCAATATTTCTATTATTTGTTCATGCATATTTACTTTATTGTTTATAACATGACGATGATGATGATGATAGGAATAGGCATGTGAATGTATGTGTGTGGTTGATGTACTTGATGCGAGCGAGTATCAGGGGAGGTGTGATGGGAACGTCAATAAACGTTAACCTTTGGCGGGTCTCAGCACTTTAGCTCTATCTCTAACTCAAGTCTTGTGCATTAGCATCGTCGTATCGCCATTACTTTAGCAAAACTATTACGTCGTAGAGTATCAGGGGAGGTGGTCTCGGTCCTTGTAGTCTCTGACTCTACCGGGGGGCCTTAGCTCTATCTCTATGGACGTTCTAAGGGATGCTGGGGTGAGGCCTTGGATACACTGTTTGGCATTAGGATTGGTTAGTTGCGAGCCCAGTTTGCAAGCCCTCGCCAACAGGGGCTTACGTGTTGGTATGGCACTGTACAGCAATAAACGTTAACCTTTGTTGTACAATGTTATGGTAGGGTGGATGGGGACGACAATAAATGTTAACCTTTGGGCGGACTTCCACACCCTGTGTATAGAGGCGGGGTAAATAAACGTTAACCTTTGATCACCCAACATTTCTATTGCGCATTGCAAACTTTAAACCAAACCAAAGATATGAATTGACTGTATGCATATGTATTGTTGCATTGTTTTGTTTGCTCACTGAGCCATGATGTGTGCTCACCCCCTCGACGTCGAATATTTTTAGTTGATGATGCAGGTATACCGTCGAAGATTATGTCAATACTCCAGTGTACGGGCACGTGGCGGCGATGGAAGTTGAAGATGAAGTGGATACACATGACTCCTCTTGTGAGTGCAACTCATGTGTATTCGATTAGATTTTTAGTTTTCTTTATTTGCATTTAGTAAAGACATGTATTTGATATTTATTTATGTCTTAGTTGATACAGAATAATTTGCTATTTAAATATTAATATCACAGTAGATTCTTAGTTCATTTTACTATAAGACTTCCACTATTGTGTATTTACTCTGATTATGAATACGGATGTATGAGGTTTAGATAAACGGATTTCACTTGTCCGAGATCCTGGTTGAACCGTTGGTTTGCTAGCGGTTCATCACACCATTCAGAAGTGTGCGGAATTGGGGTGTGACAGGTCAGCTAAATTATCGATAATTGGTCTGCTTAAACTTCAGAAATTCATAAGTTTATCTTTTTATTTCCAAATGAGGTGATTCAAGTTCCAATATTCCTCATTTTTAATGTTCTACAAAGTGAAAGCAGAAAATTGGGAATAGAAGTTATCGGAAAATTCCATGCGGAATGCAACAGAAATGGCCCATGAAATGATAGAGAGAGAAACCCAATTAATTTCAGTCAATCAAGTCAACTCAGCTCAACCCAAGCGAGTCTTGGCCCAATCCAATCAATCCTTGTCAATCCGGACCAATTCATGTCGATGCATATACATGTATTTTTTTTATATATTATTATATAATGTATAATATATTATAATATATCATATAATATATGCATATGTCCTATCTGTATATTATATCATATATATTAATATATTAATATATTATATATTTATATATATATGTTTTCTATTTATAAAAAAAAGAATAAGAAGGGAATCAACGAAATCTAAAAGAGAGAGAAAAGGAAATAAAAAAAAATCTAATAAAGATTGGGAGAAGTTGGCCATGAGATTTTGAGTAAAAAAAAGGTAAATAACAAAACAAGAAGGGAGTTAAAAAAGAAGAACCGAGAAGATGGCGGTGAGATAAAAAGACAAAAAAATAGAAAAAAAGAAAGAAAGAAAGAATTGAGAATCCGAGAAGATTGAGGACATAGGAGAAAAGGAGAGAGAGAGAGAGAGCGGTGGAAAAAAGTAGTAAAAGAAAAAACAAAAAAAGGAAGAAGATCGAGAAGAGAAATGGACAAGAAGTAAAAAAAAATAATAGAGAAGAAGGATTCTTTTCGATTTTGGAAAGGAAGAAAATCGAAAGGTGATAAAGAGAGAGAGAGGGAGAGAAAGAGGGTCGGTCTTAAAAAAAAGAAAACCGAAGGGAGATAAAGAGAGAGAGAGGGAGAGAAAGAGGCTGGTCGGTCTTAAAAAAAAAACCGAAGGGAGATAAAGAGAGAGAGAGGGAGAGAAAGAGGCTGGTCGGTCTTAAAAAAAAGAAAACCGAAGGGAGAGAAAGAGAGAGAGAGACGGAAAAGAGGGGTTTGAGGGAGAAATCAAAAGAGCAGAGAATTGAGAGAGAATGAGAAGAAGAAGAAGAAGAAGAAGAAGGAGGAGAAGGAGTTCGCCTGATGTAAGCTGCCCCTCCCATCTGTTTGTTTTTTTGTTTGTTTGTTGCTGCACTTCATCTCATGATACATCACTGCCCAACCTCACCAAAGCACCACTGATTGCCACCATACTCGTGATCATCTCCCTCTGCTAAAACCCAGCGGTGCATACTTGGCCATCAACTGGGATTCTGTCCTACACATACACCTCATCTTCATCACACTACCCCAGCCCAGTTGTGCAATCCATCTGTCTCCCATGCTTGAACCTACACTACAAACCTGTTGTCCATATCTTCAACCCTCCTATTTGTGACACCTAACACCCAAGCAAAACCCAACATCCAACATCCCTTGCATCAACGAACCTCATTACAAGTAAATATGTCCCATTTATTTGAAAAATCTATTTGATATATTTTGATATTAATTTTGTCCCAATTGATCTAGAAATTGAATGAAATTGATTCGATCTGGAAATTGAATGCAATTGATTGATCTATAAATTGAATGAAATTGATCCGATTTTAGAAATTGAATGAAATTGATCCAATCTGAAAATTGAATGAAATTAATTCGATTATGAAAATTGAATGAAATTGATCCGACTGCCTTAATTTCATGTGATCAAAAAATTTTGATCTAAAGGTATTTAGATTTGATATGCTAAAAATTGATCCGAATGTTTAAGTTTCATGTGCTCAAAATTGATCCGAATATGCTTGAATTTCATCCGACCACATATTGAAATTGTTATGAAATTGCTCTGATCACATGCTTGAAATTGCTATGAAATTGATCCCATTGGCTTGAAATTTAAGGTAATTTGAATATAGACCATTGAATGTCAAATTTGATTGTAAACGGGTAGATTGTGATTTTGAATGATTTTTACCATTGGATCTTGATCATACGTGTTTTTAAGCCATCTAAACAGTTGGATCTTTATTGTGAGTGGTTTTATTGAATTTGAACGGTTAGATTACCATCAAGAGTGATTTATACCGTTGAATTTTTTATCATGAGTGTTTTTAGATGCCCACTGACATGTTTGGATGCCACATAATTGCCATATTTGATGCTTACACTCTCACATGCCATACTTGGAATGCTTTCACATATTATCTTTGGATGCTTCTATTTTTTTATTGCACACTTACCATGTTTGTATTGATTCACATGCTCACTTGCCATCTTTGACTGATTTGTTGCTAAATTTAGATAAATTTCTAACATGCTATATTTGGATGCTTACACTGCCATATTTAAGCTCACATTGCTATGTTGGATTATTTATATTGCTATTATTGAGTACAACAACTAGGGCAAAATAAACCCTAGAATGGAATGACCAATTAGGGCAAGATACACCATAAAATGGAAAGAAAATAGCAATTAGCGTAGAAAACCCTAAAAATGGAAAAATAATAGCAATTAGGGTAGAAAACCTTAAAAAATGAAAAGAAAATAGCAATTAGGGTAGAAAACCCTGAAAATGAAAAGAGTACAATAATTAAGGTAGAAAACCCTAAAAATGAAAAGAATACAACAATTAGGATAGAAAACCCTAAAAATGGAAAGAAAATAATAATTAGGGAAAGTGAAACCCTAAAAAATGGAAACAATAAAAATGGTAGGAATTTAGGTCTCATCCCTAGATCCTATTAACAAAAATAAAAAGAATTTGGTACACATCCCAAAAAAAATGGTAGGAATTTAGGTCTCATCCCTAGATCCTATTAACAAAAATAGAAAAAATTTGGTACACATCCCAAATAAAAATGGTAGAAATTTAGGTCTCATCCCTAAATCCTATTAACAAAAATAGAAAGAATTTGGTACACATCCCAAATAAAAATGATAGGAATTTAGGTCTCATCCCTAGATCCTATTAACAAAAATATAAAGAATTTGATACACATCCCAAATAAAAATGGTAGGAATTTAGGTTTCATCCCTAGATCCTATTAACAAAAAATAGAAAGAATTTGGTACACATCCAAAATAAAAATGGTAGGAATTTAGGTCTTATCCCTAGATCCTATTGACAAAAATGGAAGGAATTTGGTACACATTCCAAATCCGACTCTCACAAATTTCGAACTACATCGTACCTGATTTCTAGGGCACACCCTAGAATACGTAGGCAATTTGGGAATCACAAATACGGTACAAAGCCACCTATCAACCATCCATTCAACATAAACTTTAATTTGAACAAAGAATCTAATTGAAGCAAATGCATAAATCACTTCCATAATCTTTAATCACAAAACCCTTTTTGAACTACGTTTTTGGACTTGATTTCCCGGATTAGAATACGTAGGCAGTTTGAGATGTCTTACACATCTCAGATTCAGTCCAAGACCGAACCATCTTTGGTTCGATTCACTGTATAATATTGTATATTATATTTGCTTGTTTATTTATTTTAAAACATGATTGGTTGAACCACAGGTTAGAATAACTTAGCAACTTGGTTTAGGACATCTCCCATTGAACCCTAGTCATCCTGTTGATCAAGCACAGTCAAAATTAGAATTTAAGAAAAGTTTAGGAGGCCGATATTCATCGGGCAGTTTGGGTGCCTAACACTTTCCCATAACCGTACCCTGAATACTTACCCGATCTCTTGCAGACCAAAGAACTGATACATTCACGAGTCAATAGGAGTCTTACCTTAGGGTGAGGCTACATTTTTACAGGTCCTAGACCTTAATCTAGGTAGCAACTCCAACAGAAGAAAAATTGATCTTCATCGATACGGATACACATTTCATCCCGAGGAGGATCATCGTTTTTCCATTGTCCTCACAGTTGGTGTACCCGCCAGAGTACTCTTCAA
Source organism: Protea cynaroides (assembly GCA_028583415.1). Lineage (NCBI taxonomy): Eukaryota > Viridiplantae > Streptophyta > Magnoliopsida > Proteales > Proteaceae > Protea > Protea cynaroides. The sequence goes on from CM053270.1 coordinate 20,056,443, forward strand.
CTCTGGGGCTACACACTCTTTTGTTTCCATGTCTTTTGGGAAGCGAATGGAATTACCTGTCAAGTCCTTAACCCCAAGCTTGATAGTTCGCTCTCCGTTGGGAGTAGAAGTGGCGTTGAATGAATGCTATGGGCCGTGTTCAGTTAGTATTGAGGGACGAAACCTAGAAGCAAATCTGGTTCAACTCGAGATGGCAGACTTTGATGTCATTTTGGGAATGGATTGGTTAAGCCATCATTTAGCTAACTTATTATGTGGTAAAAGAAAACTTGTTTTTAAGGATGATAAGGGAAAGGAGTTTAGCTTTACTGGAACCAAGTTACCTAGGAAGCGGAAGTTGATCCTCTCTGCCCTAAAAGCTAAGAGATGCTTAGAGAAGGGAGGAGTGGGGTACTTAGTGTCTGTGGTCGACATCGCTGTAGAGGTGCTAAAAATGGAAGATCTAAATGTGGTACAAGAGTTTCCAAATGTATTTCCAGAAGATCTATCAGGTTTATCCCCAGACAGGGCTACAGAGTTCGTGATAGACCTCATGCTAGGGTCAGCGCCGGTGTCTGAGGCACCGTACAGGATGGCCCCTACAGAATTAAAAGAGTTGAAGACCCAATTACAAGAACTACTAGATAAGGGTTTCATACGACCAAGCATATCGCCATGGGGAGCACCTGTATTGTTCGTAAAGAAGAAGGACGGTAATGTAAGACTATGTATCGACTACCGAGAGTTGAACAAGTTAACTATCAAAAATTGATACCCTTTGCCTAGGATCGATGATCTATTCGATCAGTTGTAGGGTGCAAAGGTTTTCTCGAAGATTGATCTTAGATCAGGGTATCACTAATTGAAGATCAAGGCAGAAGATATTCCAAAGACTGCTTTCAGAACAAGGTATGGGCATTATGAGTTCCTTGTAATGTCATTCGGGTTGACTAACGCTCCAACGTCGTTCATGGAACGGATGAACTGAGTGTTTCATGACATGTTGGACACTTCGGTCATCGTATTCATTGACGACATCTTGGTCTACTCCAAAGACAAGGAGACTCATGCATCACATTTGAGAGCAGCCCTACAATGGCTGAGAAGGGAGAAGCTTTACGCCAAGTTCAAGAAATGAGATTTTTGGCTGAAGGAAGTGGCTTTCTTGGGTCACGTAGTATCTACAGATGGTATCAAGGTAGATCCAAGCAAGATCGCAGCTATAGTAGGATGGGATGCACCGAAATCAGTTGTAGAGATTCGTAGTTTCCTTGGATTAGCTGGTTACTATAGAAGATTCGTGGAAGACTACTCAAGAATCGCCATTCCACTCACCAGACTAACCAATAAAGGAGAAAAGTTCATATGGACAGATGAGTGTGAGAAGTGCTTTCAGACTTTGAAGTCAAGACTAGTCTCTGCACCTATCTTGACCACCCTAGCACCAGGTTTGCCGTTTACCCTAATTCATAAGTTCACATTGATGTTCGCAGCTTAATTCCTACAGGATCCACACCTCAAGACTGTACAAGGAGATCTAAAGAAGGGTAAAAGCAACCCTGATTTTACCTTGGATTCAAACAAGGTACTCAAGTATCATGGACGATTATGTATACTTGAGAGTGAGAACTCAAATATTAGAGATAGAGTTATGACAGAAGCTCATTACACCCCATATTCAGTACATCCAGGAAGCACCAAGATGTACCATGACTTAAGAAGATTATATTGGTGGAGGGGTATGAAAGTGGATGTAGCTCGATTCGTATTCCAATGTCTAAATTGTCAGCAAGTGAAAGCGGAAAGATAGAGACCCGCAAGTTTGCTACAACCACTACCGGAGCCAGCATGGAAGTGGGATTGTATCACAATTTATTTCGTCACTGGCCTACCCTTGACACCAACATCAGTGGATGCAGTATGGGTTATAGTCGATCGACTTACCAAGATAGCTCGATTCATCGCTGTCAGACCTCAGTATACCATGGAAAAGCTGGCCAAACTATATGTGTAAGACCCGTATCGAACTAACCCAGTCTTACCACCTTGAACCAGGTCTACCCATCATGGTCGAGCCAAATGGACCAAGTGAGTGAAGGAGATAACGATCCCAGGAATTAAACTGACCCAAAAACACTAAAATAGGGGGAGGGTCGCACACCCAGCTAGGCAAGGTCGGACCCCCCCAATATAAAAAGTCAGACCCTGAGTTTCTAATCGGGGGTCGGATAATTTAGAACCAGGGGTCGACGGGATCTCCGACCCCCTCATCGACCCCCAATTTGCCGACAGAAACCATGAATTGGAAACTTTCCAAATTTTAATGGGATTCTTTCCTAATCTCAATAGGACTTATTTTGAGAATTTCTACTCTATAAATAGGACGTCCCAAAGCCTCTTTCACTCCTTTTAGAACCCTAATTGGATTGAGAGAAAGAGAAGAGAAGGAAAATGGAGAAGAAGATCAAAGAGAAGGTTTCAGAGGAACTAGCCTAATTCTCAGGTATGGATACTATCTACATGTAATTCTAAAGACCTTATAATAGATAGGGAAGTGGGAATGATCTAGGAGAAACCCAAATCATCCACCCATGGTTAGATTTTCATGGAAAACCATGGGAGAGATCATAAAAACCATATAGGTGAATAAACTATGATTCTAAACCATAGAACATGTATGGAATGGATTGTAGAAGCAAACCATAGGACCCAAACACGAAGGAATGGACTGTAGGACCTAAGTTTCGACTAAACCCATGGGGGGTCGATGGACAATCGACCCTACCAGACCCTATCATCGACCTCGAGTGTTCGGGAAGTCCAGAATATGGGTGGTAGCACCCAGGGTCGATGGAAGGTCCGACCCTGGCATCGACCCCCAATTAACAGTAGGCTTTTTAAAATCAGAATTAATTCTAATTAAATTCTATCGACTTGATTAGGTCTTCTAGTGATATAATATTGATATTTAGTTGATTCTTAAAGCTTAAAAGATGATCTACAATCAAGCAAATGTGAGGGAACAAGACCTAAACTAATTGGTTAATAATAAACTATTTTATTCCTGAGTCCAATGCCATGATTGATTCTATGCGTGTATACTTGTTATGTGCATTCAACATGTCATCTAATATTTCTATTATTACTGTTCATGCATATTTAAATTATTGTTTATAACATGATGATGATGATGATGATAGGAATAGGCATATGAATGTATGTGTGTGGTTGGTGTGCTTGATGCGAGCAAGTATCAGGGGGGGTGTCATAGGCCAGGCCTCAACACTCTAGCTCTATCTTTAACTCAAGTCTTGTCCAGTGACATTGTCGTATTGCCATTACCTTAGCAGAACTATTACGTCGTAGTGTATAAGGGGAGGTGGTCTCGGACCGTGTAGTCTCTGACTCTGCCGGGGGGCCTTAGCCCTATCTCTATGGACGTATTGGGGGATGCTGGGGTGAGGCCTTGGATACACTGATTGGCATTAGGTGGTGGGGGGGGTTTGGGGTGAGGCCTTGGATACACTGATTGGCATTAGGATTGGTTAGTTGCAAGCCCAGTTTGCAAGCCCTCGCCAGCAGGGGCTTACGTATTGGTATGGGTAGAGTATCAGGGGAAGTGTCATAGGCCGGGCCTCAGCACTTTAGCTCTATCTCTATTCCATGGTAGGGTGGATGGGGACGACAATAAACGTTAACCTTTGGACGGGCTTCCACACCCTGTGCATAGAGGCGAGGCGGCCACCGAACATTTCTATAGCGCATTGCAAACTTATTTACCAGACCAAAGATATGAATTGAATGCATGCATATGTTTGTTGCATTGTTTTGTTTGCTCACTGAGCCATGATGTGTGCTCACCCTTTCGATGTCGAATATCTTTAGCTAATGATGCAGGTACCACTGTCGAAGATTATATGAGTGCTCCGGTGTACGGGCATGTTACTGCAATGAAAGCCGAAGACTTAGTGGATACGCATGATCCCTCATGCGAGTGCAACTCATGCGTATTCGATTAGATTTTTGTTTGAATTATTAAAGGAATGTAATTGATACTTTATTTATTTATGTCTCAGTTGATACAACAATAACTTGATATTTTATTATAGTTATCATAGTTAGATTTCTTAGTTCATTTACTATAAAACTTCTGCTATTGTGTATTTATTCTGATTATGGTTGTGGATGTGTATGGTTTTATTTTCAATGGACATAGTCTATTCGAGATCTTGGTTGAACCATTGGTTTATTAGCGGTTCATCACACCATTCCGAATGGTGCGGAATTGGGGTGTAACAACTTGGTATCAGAGCCTCTCAGGCCTTGTCTATGAAACCAATATACTTCCACAAAAGTTCGTGAACTGAGATAGGATAAGATTTAAAAGATGTAATAATAACACACCATAAGCATCTGTGTTGTTTGAGACAAAACTGAAAGAGAATAATGCATCTATTAAATGAGAAACAAATTTATATACAACCAAAGGAAGAACAAACGTTTATATTAAGGGTATCAACGGGCCAGTCTGGGTCGGTTTCGGTCCGGGCTGAACCTGTGTCGGGTTGTATAAGCCCAGCCCAAAACATGTCCATTAAGAGTTCGGGCTAGGGTGGGCTGCACTGCGCTGGACACAATAACTAACGGGCTGGTCTGGTGTCAGTTTGTTATCGGGCTAGGTTTATTGAGGTGATTTCGGGTTGGTTCGGTCCGGATCGGGCTTATCGGGTTTATCGGGTCCCTTTTATATGTAAACTATTTAGCCTATTTTATTATTTCTATCTATAAAATTAACATTATTCCTTCCATATATATGTAATTTAATAAACTTTAACAATTAATGTAATCTTTTCAACTATAGATTCACATAATTTTCTAGATCATGAAGTGAACTCTAATAGTGTAACATAATCTATTAAAATTTAAAACCATTAAAATTAAGAAATTAGGCCCGAACGGACCTTACCGGTGTTCGGGTTGGGATTTATCAGTTTGGGTTAATTCGGGCTTCTTAACGGACCGGTCCAGTTTGGTTTCGATTTGGACTGAAACGGTGTCGGGCTTTACAAGCTCAGACCAAAACTTGTCCATTAAGGCTCGGTCTGGGCTGGGTTCGGGTTATATCAGGTTGGCTCGGTCCGTGCTACCGGGCCGGGCCCAGTTTTGACACCCTTAGTTTATATATATATGATTAAAGCAGAGTACAGTCCATAGCCTGGACAGTTACTCTAAAGTACAAAAGAAAGATAAAAGAAATACATCAAGAAACTGGAGGTGATGGGGGAGGCGGTGCCTCACGGTCTCTATCATAGTCCTCAGCGTAAACTCTAGTCAACCAAACTATCTGAGTCTGGGTCGTCTAGGGACTAGCTGTGAGATCAGCCACCCGTTGGTCAGTCACACGCTGAGCATCCCTAAGCTCTCCCACCCGCTGATCCAACATGCGCTGAGCAGCTAGAAGCTCTCCCACCCGCTGATCCGACACGCGCTGAGCAACCAGAAGCTCTCCCACCCGTTGATCGGACAAGCGCTGAGCCTCTAGAAGCTCTCCCATCCTCAAGTCAGACATGCACTGAGCCTCTCGTATTTCGTGCAATATCCCCATCATGTCATCAGAAGGAGCATACGAAGGACCAGCTGCATGTGAAGGACCAGCTGAAGAAGACGGACCAGCTCCTGTAGTATGAGTAGGTGATGGAGGAGGTATGGCATCCGCATCCATGTATAGACGATCGTCATCATCCCCATGAACTCCTGCTCCAGCTGCTGCTGCTGCTGTTGCTGCCTCAGCGTCAGCCATCTCCACTCGATGCGAGGGCACACCATCACGTTCCTCTCCTCATCACTGACCTGGGCATCATGCATGCCCATCTTGCAGATGGCCTCCCAATCCAGAGGCGATGAGAAAGATTTCTCCTGAATCTTCTCACCCAACAAATCAACTACCCAGGCAGGTAAGCAAGGTAGTGATCATGCGTCCATAAGGAAGGTTGCCAGTATGACTGGGCAACGTGGCATTGATCATCGTCTGCATGATGATATAGGGAAGGCAGACAGGCTGCCTAGTGCATATGCAGTACAACAAATACTGGGTCAACTGGGAGACCCTCTCATAATGTCCACTCTGTGGTATCAGGTTATGCTGAATGATCTTGTAGTACACCCGTGGATCTGAACGCAGATAACTCGCTTTCATCTCCCAGTGATCCTCTCTAATGAGCTGACGATCTATCTCAGCCCTCATCTATAATAAAAAGAACTGGGGCTCTCCAGGGGCACAGAATACGAAGGAGCCACCATAGGAGATACCTAGCAAGTCCGCTAGCTGTCGATAGTCGAAAGAAATATCAACCCCCTTAACATAGCTAGTGATTCGAAGCTCACCACCTCTCTCAACATCGTTGTAATCCCCCACCACTTGGAGATTACAATAGAACTGGCGTACCAAGTCAGGATAGGTACAGGCGTCATAGGTGATGACAGGGAGCCATCCCATATCGCCAAAGGCCCCCTCCACATTGAACAAGGCCAAGCTGGCCAAGTCCACTTTGCGGCCTCCCTCTACTTTCTTACGAGCGTAGCGGGCATACTGTGTCTCGACTTCAGTGGAACGGAAGTGAAGACGGTCGCGAACACTGGGTACCTTGGTACGAGCCATAGTATCTGCAAATAAGAAAGAAAAACAAATAATGGCTTAGTGGAGATGAAAAACCCGAAATTTTGACATTATAACGATGTAAATTGGTCAAAAACCTCACTTTTCACCCATACACGTGGGCAGGAGGACTTACATAGATCCTAAACTATCCTATGAGACTCATACAGTCGGAAAATTTATCTGATGAGATTGAATTGGAAGAAATTTCAAGAAATTCGAAATCTCGACAAAATTAGGGCAAAAAGAGTAAATTTCGAGTTTCTCGATAACCAACAGATGAAACTCAAATATTTTTGAGGACTTTCATTCCTCGAGTCACCAACAACAAAAGCCCATAATAAAAATTGAATTTTTACGGTTGGAAAAAGTTTAATTTGAAAAATATGAGATATACGAGCAAAAACCTAGGTAAGGAAACCTAAAAACATGAAAATGTAGAAGATATACCTGTAGCGGAGGTGTAGACGACGAAACAAGGAGTACAAACCACCAACGGATCGGAGTTGTCACTGTAGCAACTCAAAGGGACAAGACGAGTCGAAGCAGAGAAGAAAGAATGGGAAATGGACTTTGAATCGAAACTTAAAAATCTGATTTTTAGCCCGGGGGTCGAAAAATTCGACTAAAACCATCGACCCACCCATCGACCCCCGCATCGACCCTCGGCTCTCGGGAATCTGACAGAGAACCAGGGGTCGCACCTTGGGTCGGACATCCTCCGACCCCCCATCGACCCCCGGCTCTCGGGAAGAATTGTTGATTTCTCAGGGTCGCATACTGAGGGTCGGACACCCATCGACCCTGCATTGAAAATAAAGCATTTTCGACAGAATGATCTAAAAATTTTGAAATTTGCATTTGTTAGTGGTTTTAAAATATGAGAATGAAGTATTTAATGATTGTCTCACGTGTTCAATGATTTTCAGGCAATCCCACTATCAGATTAGTTAATGGTTGGACGTAGAGTAACCAGACAGAGCCGTAACTCTATCCCACCACCACCACCTGGGGGGGAAAATAGCCAGACACACCCGGAAGCGCAGGGGAATATGAACACGGCACCGTTCGTCATAAATGGGCAGACCAATCCTATAAATCTGCCAGCTCCACCTACAGACTTGGCCACAGTGTATTGAACTTGGCCCAACAGCTGCAGCAAATGCAACAGGCACAGGCCACTATGCAAGCTACCTTAGGTATGACCTTTCCAAGTGCACAGACACCTCCAATGCCAGCAGGACAGGCAAGTACAGCCCTAGGGGGAAGTAACACAGTACCCCACACACCTCAGACTCCCATCATGCAGGGTCAAGTACAAAATCCTGAGATAGCTCAAGGTGGATATCAACCCCAACCACCTATGTATGGGGCATATGTCCCGCAACAAATATACCACTCCAGACTGGTGGAGCGTTTTCTGAAACTGAAGCCCAAGGAATTTAATGGCAAGCCAACAGATCCCTAATGGCCGGCACACTGGGTTGATGAAATGGAAAGAAATTTTATGATGATGACAGTGAATGAAGAAGAGAAAATATTGTGTGCCACCTTTATGCTGAAAGGAGATGCACACCATTGGTGGAGATCCACCAATATTTATTAACCAAGTACGTCCAACTGACTTGGGATATTTATAAGGAGGTGTTCTTTGAGAAGTACTTTCTGAGAAGTTTCAGAGATTCTATGGAAAGAGAGTTCCTGAGTTTATATCAGGGGAAGATGACCGTGGATGCATATCAACAGCGTTATGAAGAGCTGTTCTTCTTTGCACCCGCCAGTATGCAAGAGGAAAACACAAAGACCCGAAGATTCGTCATGGGACTTAGGGGAAGCATCCGCGAGCACGTTTTGGGACTTGAAAAGAAAATCTATAATGAAGTTGCACAAATTGCTCGAGTAATAGAGTCGAGCCAGAAAGAGAGCTACCTTGCTCAAAATAAGGGAATAAAAAGGCCTAATGGGAATTCTTACAACGGAGGGAACACCAAGATATTCAAACCCTTTCGTACTCAAGGCTTTAATGCTGCAGCCAAGACTACTCCCGCAGCCCCACAGCAAAAAAAGCCAACCCCTGAAGGGATGAAATGTTATAACTGCAATCAAGTAGGACATATGGCAAGAGAATGTCCTAAGCCCAAGAAGCAGCTACATCAAGGACGAGTTTACGCGGTTACATCTGAGGATGCTGCCGCATCGCCTGATGTGGTCACAGGTATGACCTAAATCCTTTTTTAAGTTAGTTGTATTACATTGTATAAGCATGTAGACTAAATCAAAACAAATTACAGGTATCGTACCTATTAATGGCATTCCCGCCAGAGTACTCTTTGATTCAGGAGCTACTCACTCTTTTATATCTGTGTCATTTGAAAAGAAGTTAAATCTACCCCTTAAATCCTTAAACTACAAACTGCTTGTACGATCACCTATGGGATTAGAAGTGGAGTTAGAAAAAGGTTATGGACCATGTCCAGTTCTTATTAATGAAAAGACTTTGGATGCAACCTTGATCCAACTTGAGATGACAGACTTTGACGTCATCTTGGGAATGGACTGGTTGACTCGGCATTCTGCAAATTTATTGTGAGCTGAAAAAAAGCTGACATTTAAAGACAAAGAAGGAGCAGAGTTCAGTTTTTTGGGAACCAAACTTCCCTGTAAATGAAAGCTCATACTCTCTGCGCTAAAGGCTAAGATGTGCCTTGAGAAAGGAGCAGTCGGGTATTTAGTATCTGTGGTCGACCTTACCAAGGAGGCACCACGAATGGAAGATATTGAGGTCGTATGTAACTTTCCAGACGTATTTCCAGAAGACTACCAGGATTACCACCCGACCGAGCTATAGAGTTTGTTATAGATTTGATACCTAGAGCCGCACCAGTATCGAAAGCACCTTATCGAATGGCTCCTACTGAACTGAAGGAATTGAAAGTACAACTACAAGAATTGCTGTACAAGGGCTACATTCACCCTAGTATATCACCATGGGGAGTGCCAGTATTATTCGTAAAGAAGAAGGACGGTAGCGTTCGCTTGTGTATAGACTACCGAGAACTAAATAAACTGACAATTAAGAATCAGTATCCATTGCCTCGGATCGATGACCTGTTTGATCAGTTGCAAGGTGCCAAAGTGTTCTCCAAGATCGATCTTCGGTCAGGCTACCATCAGTTGAAGATTAAGGATGGTGATATTCCCAAGACAGCATTCAGGACCAGATATGGACATTATGAATTTTTGGTCATGTCTTTCGGATTGACGAACGCACCAACAACCTTTATGGAACTTATGAATCGGGTATTCCACGATATGTTGGATACGTCGGTTATTGTATTCATCGATGATATATTGGTCTACTCCAAAGACGAGGAAACTCATATTAAGAATCTAAATGCCGCTCTGCAGCGACTACGGAGGGAGAAGCTCTACGCCAAATTTTCAAAGTGTGAGTTTTGGCTAAAGGAAGTCGCTTTTCTAGGCCATGTAGTATCCGCTGAAGGAATCAAAGTGGATCCCAGCAAGATCGAGCCTATTGTAAAGTGGGAAGCACCGAAGAGCGTTGCAGAAATTAAAAGTTTCTTGGGTCTAGTTGGGTATTATCGATGATTTGTGGAAGACTATTCCCGAATTGTCGTACCTCTCACCAGCTTGACTAAGAAGGGTGAGAAGTTTGTTTGGACTGATAAATGCGAGAAGAGTTTCCAAACCTTGAAGGCTAGATTGATATCCGCTCCAATCTTGACCATCCCGATTCCAAGACAACCATTTATCTTGTACACCGATGCGTCAGGACTGGGATTAGGATGTGTACTTATGCAAGGAGAACAAGTGATTGCCTATGCCTCAAGACAGTTGAAGACACATGAGAAGAACTATCCCACTCATGATTTGGAACTAGCAGCAGTAGTACATGCTGTCAAAATATGGAGACATTATCTGTACGGGGAGAAGTTTCAGATTAAATCAGACCATAAAAGTCTTACTTAACTATTTAATCAGAAGGAGTTGAACATGAGACAAAGAAGATGGCTGGAATTATTAAAAGACTATGATTGTGATATCCAGTATCATCCGGGAAAAGCTAATGTAGTAGTCGATGCGTTGAGTAGAAAGGCAATGATAAAATCTCAGGGAGAAGCTAGCACAACTGCCGCAATGTGTACTACAGGGAAGGTATTCAGTCACGGTAATGAGCAGTTCGTAATAGATGCACCATATGGATCAGCCAACCAAGGGTTTATTCATCAGTTTTCAAATATGTTCGCCGCATTGAAGATTATACCGGATATAATTGATGAAGTAAAGACAGTTATCAAATCAGACCCTTACCTAAGAACGGTACAGGAGGACATCGAAAAAGGTAGGACTATCCCTGAGTTCACCTTGGACGAAGAAAAGGTACTGAAATACAAAGGAAGAATATGAGTACCGAAAACAGAAAGCTTGGACATTAGACACCGATTGATGAAAGAAGCCCATACCACCATCTATTCGATACATCCTGGAAGTACAAAAATGTATCATGATCTAAAGAAATTATATTGGTGGAGAGGAATGAAAGTAGATGTAGTTAAGTTCGTGTCTCAATGCCTAAATTGTCAGAAAGTAAAGGCTGAACGACAAAGACCGGCCGGACTGTTACAACCATTACCGAACCAGTATGGAAATGGGACTGCATCACTATGGACTTCGTCACAGGATTACCATTGACTCCTCGAGTAGTTGATGCAGTTTGGGTAATTGTAGACCGTCTGACTAAAACAGCTCGCTTTATACATATACGACCTCAATATACACTGGAGAGGTTAGCTAAGCTGTATGTGGATAACATTGTGCGATTACACGGTGTACCTAAAAGCATTGTGTCCGACAGAGATCCACGATTTACTTTAAAGTTTTGGGAAGGATTGCAAAAGGCTATGGGTACAACATTGAAGTTTAGTATTGCATTCCATCCACAGACAGATGGACAATCAGAGCGTACAATTCAGATTCTAGAAGATATGCTTCGAGCATGTGTAATTGATTTTAAAGGATCATGGGATGAAAAGTTACCACTGATTGAGTTCGCTTATAACAATAGCTATCAGGCTACTATACAGATGTCACCTTATGAAGCACTGTATGGAAGGAAGTGTCGAACTCCTTTGTTTTGGAATGAAATTGGGGAACGTAGTATTGTTGGACCGGAATTTGTTGAAGAGACTTGTCGAGTGGTCGACATTATCAAGGAAAGAGTGAGAACCGTTCAGAATCGTGAGAAGCAATATGCAGATACTCGACGCCGAGACCTTGAATTTTGTCGTGGGTGATAAAGTATTCTTAAAAGTATCGTCTATGCGAGGATTGAAACGGTTCAGACAGAAAGAGAAATTAAGTCCAAGATATGTCGGACCATATGAGATTCTAGCTAAGCGTGGAAAAGTGGCTTACCAGTTAGCACTACCACCATCTATGTCAAGTGTGCATGACGTATTTCATATTTCCTTATTGAAGGAGTATGTCAAGGATCCGACGCAAGTTTTGACAATGGACCTACCTGATTTGACTGAAGATTTGACATTTGATGTAGCACCGACTGAAATCAATAGTCGAAAGGTTCAACGACTACGCAATCGTGATATCTATTATGTTAAGATCACCTAGAGAAGTAGAGATATGGAAGAAATCACATGGGAAGAAGATAATGCTATGCGAAAGCAATATCCTCATCTATTCGACTCGAAAGGTATGTACAATTTCGAGGATGAAATTTTTATAAGTAGGGGGAGTTGTAAGACCCGTATCGAACTAACCCGGTCTTACCACCTTGAACCAGGTCTACCCATCATGGTCGAGCCAAATAGACAAAGTGCGTGAAGGAGATGACGATCCTAGGTATTAAACTAACCCAAAAACACTAAAATAGGGGGGAGGTTGCACACCCAGCTAGGCAGGGTCGGACCCCCCCAATATAAAAAGTCAGACCCTGAGTTTTTAACTGGGGGTCGGACAATTTAGAACCAGGGGTCGACGGGATCTCCGACCCCCTCATCGACCCCCAGTTTGTCGACAGAAACCGTGAATTGGGAACTTTCCAAATTTCAACGGGATTCTTTCCTATTCTTAATGGGACTTATTTTGGGAGTTTCTACTCTATAAATAGGACGTCCCTAAGCCTCTTTCACTCCTTTTAGAACCCTAATTGGATTGAGAGAAAGAGAAGAGAAAGAGAAGAGAAGGAAAGTGGAAAAGAAGATCAAAGAGAAGGCTTCAGAGGAACTAGCCTAATTCTCAGGTATGGATACTATCTCCATGTAATTCTAAAGACCTTATAATAGATAGGGAAGTGGGAATGATCTAGGAGAAACCCAAATCATCCACCCATGGTTAGGTTTTCATGGAAAACCATGGGAGAGATCATAAAAACCATATAGGTGAATAAACTATGATTCTAAACCATAGAATATGTATGGAATGGATTGTAGAAGCAAACCATAGGACCTAAACACGAAGGAATGGACTGTAGGACCTAAGTTTCGACTAAACCCACGGGGGGTCGATGGACAATCGACCCTACCAGACCCTATCATCGACCTCCAGTGTTCGGGAAGTCCAGAATATGGGTGGTAGCACCCAGGGTCGATGGAAGGTCCGACCCTGGCATCGACCCCCAATTAACAGTAGGCTTTTTAAAATCAGAATTAATTCTAATTAAATTCTATCGACTTGATTAGATCTTCTAGTGATATAATATTGATATTTAGTTGATTCTTAAAACTTAAAAGATGATCTACAATCAAGCAAATGTGAGGGAACAAGACCTAAACTAATTGGTTAATAATAAACTATTTTATTCTTGAGTCCAATGCCATGATTGATTCTATGCGTGTATGCTTGTTATGTGCATTCAACATGTCATCCAATAATTCTATTATTATTGTTCATGCATATTTAAGTTATTGTTTATAACATGATGATGATGATGATGATAGGAATAGGCATGTGAATGTATGTATGTGGTTGGTGTACTTGATGCGAGCGAGTATCAGGGGGTGTCATAGGCCGGGTCTCAGCACTCTAGCTCTATCTCTAACTCAAGTCTTGTCCACTGACATCGTCGTATCGTCATTACCTTAGCAGAACTATTACGTCGTATTGTATAGGTAGTCTCGGACCGTGTAGTCTCTGACTCTGGCGGGGGGCCTTACCCTATCTCTATGGACGTATTGAGGGATGCTGGGTGAGGCCTTGGATACACTAATTGGCATTAGGATTGGTTAGTTGCGAGCCCAGTTTGCAAGCCCTCGCCAGCAGGGGCTTACGTATTGGTATGGATAGAATATCAGGGGAAGTGTCATAGGCGGGGCCTCAACACTTTAGCTCTATCTCTATTCCATGGTAGGGTGGATGGGGACGACAATAAACGTTAACCTTTGGACGGGCTTCCACACCCTGTGCATAGAGGCGAGGTGGCCACCGAACATTTCTATAGCGCATTGCAAACTTATTTACCAGACCAAAGATATGAATTGAATGCATGCATATGTTTGTTGCATTGTTTTGTTTGCTCACTGAGCCATGATGTGTGCTCACCCTTTCGACGTCGAATATCTTTAGCTGATGATGTAGGTACCACTGTCGAAGATTATATGAGTGCTTCGGTGTACGGACGTGTTGCTGCGATGGAAGCCGAAGACTTAGTGGATACGCATGATCCCTCATGCGAGTGCAACTCATGCGTATTCGATTAGATTTTTGTTTGAATTATTAAAGGATTGTAATTGATACTTTATTTATTTATGTGTCAGTTGATACAACAATAACTTGATATTTTATTATGGTTATCACAGTTAGATTTCTCAGTTCATATACTATAAGACTTCCGCTATTGTGTATTTATTCTGATTATGGTTATGGATGTGTATGGTTTTATTTTCAATGGACACAGCCTATTCGAGATCCTGATTGAACCGTTGGTTTATTAGCGGTTCATCACACCATTCCGAATGGTGCGGAATTGGGGTGTGATAATATGTGGATAATATGGTCAGACTTCGTGGCGTCCCAGAGAGTATAGTATCTGACAGAGATCCCCGTTTTACATCAAAGTTCTGGGAAGGATTACAAAAAGCCATGGGAACCAAGTTGAAGTTTAGTACAGCTTTTCATCCTCAGACAGACGGGCAGTCAGAAAGAACTATTCAAATCTTAGAAGATATGCTCCGAGCGTGTGCCCTAGATTTCAAAGGAGCTTGGGACGAGAAGCTATCGCTTATTGAGTTTGTTTATAACAATAGTTACCAGGCTACGATCCAAATGGCTCTATATGAGGCACTCTAGGGGAAGAAATATCGTACACCTCTGTTATGGAATGAGGTGGGAGAGAGAAGGATTGTAGGACCGGAGTTTGTAGAAGAAACTTGTCGAGCGATTGATCAAATTAAGAAAAGACAGCTCAAGTTAGACAAAAGCACTATACAGATAACCAACGTCGAGATCTAGAGTTTGCAGTGGGTGACAAGGTGTTCTTGAAGATATCACCTATGCAAGGTCTGAAACGGTTTGGTAAGAAGGGGAAGCTATGCCCCAGATATGTGAGACCATACGAGATTTTGACTAGACGTGGTAATGTGGCATATCGACTGGCTCTACCACCATCCATGTCAAGCGTTCATGATGTGTTCCATGTTTCTTTATTGAAGAAGTTATGTCAGGGATACATCACACATCTTGACAACAGACCCACCAAACTTGACAGAGGACCTGACATTTAAAGTGGTACCTGTGATGCTCACAAGCCGAAAGGTACAACATCTCCAAAGCAAGGATATCCATTATGTAAGTGCATTGGAAAAACCAAGATGTAGAAGAAATCACTTGGGAGGAAGAGAACGCGATGCGAAAGGAATACCCTCACCTTTGCAACGAACAAGGTACGTACAAATTTCGAGGCCAAAATTTATTTTAAGGGTGGGGGAGTTGTGAAACCTACATGCAAATTTCGGAGACGAAATTTCTTTTAAGGGTGGGGGAGTTGTAAGACCCACACTTCATAAACCCGATCTAAACCTTTAATTCATGTCGTAACAGATCTTCCAATCATCACCGGGCCAGATGGGACGAACGGATGACAACCAGGTATGAAAATAGACCTAAGGTATGATATTTTTTCATACCGATCGATGTACCGGTCGATGGTACCTGTCGACCGGTATGTCTACGCGGGCAGACTACTTAGATCCGAAAACGGATCTCTATGGGTCCCACTTTCCTAATCTCTAGCCTAAGGATTCCTAACATAAGAAAACTTCCTAAACTCTATCCTAGTCTATTTAAGGACCCTTAAACCTCCTTAGGACTCTTTCATTGAGCCTCACAAACCCTATAGAGGAGAAAGAGATCGAAGAAGGAGAAAGAGCTAAGGAAGGAGGGAGAGGAGCCGCCGTTTGCCGTTGGACGAAGAACACCATACTTGCGAATCAACGGTAAGTGCTTGAACCTTCCTCTAAGTTAAGAGTTATAGATGATTAATCATTAATTGATCAATACCATGCAAGGCGAGGTATTGATCTAAAACCCTTAAAATTGCCGTCAAACCCTAATACAGTCGATGAACCCTAGATTCGCATTCTAGGCTAAGGATCATCGAAACTAAGACTTGAATAGAACATGAAACAACTCTAACTCGTCGCTCAGCCCTAGAATGTAAGACCCGCACTCTGAAAATCCGGTCTAAACCTTGGTTTTGTGTCATGACAGGTCTTCCGATCATCACCAGGCCAGACGGGGCAAGCGGATAAAAAACAGGTACAAAACCGGACCGAAGTCGACCAATTATACCTGATTTTAGGTATACCGGTCGATGGTACCGGTCTTGGTACCGGTCGACCGGTATGGCCTGCGCAGCTATGTGCGGGAATCTAGAAATTGGTCTCTGCGGGTCCCATTTTTCTGATTTCGAATCCTAGAAGTTTCCTAATCCTAGTAGGGTTACTAAACCCTATTTCTAGCCTATAAATACACCCTTAAGCCTTCCCAAATCCTTTCCATTGTCTCTCACAAACCCTAGAGAAGAGAAAGAGCTTGGAAAAAAGAAGGGGTTAGGAAGAAGAAGGAGGTGCCGCCATTACCGTTCGACGACGCTCTCATTACGCTAGTCAACGGTAAGTGTTTGAATCCATCTTCTTACCCTATGTTAGTTGTGTGGGTGGATCAATACCATACAAAGTAGGTATTGATCTAAAACCCTAAATTGGCCAATAAACCCTAAGTTGTCGTTAAACCCTAGATTCGAGTTTCGAGATGATATTCATCGAAACGAGACTTGAATGAGTTGGGGATAACTCTAACTCAAAGCCTAGACTTAGAATGGATAGGAGAAACCCTGAAAATCCATGGAGGATGATCGTCGACAGTCGAAGAACCCATGTATGGTCTTCCGAGACATACCGGTCGACTATACCGGTTGCACATTGTGCGACCTTGCAACCGCTACCTCTCGGGAGGTTGTCCGTGGGGACCGGCTGACCATATCGGTGGCCCGGTCTTTCCCACGGAGCCGCAACCGGTACATGCCACCGGTCGCCCGTGAGGGTATTTTGTAATCTATGTTGGTTTCCGACCAACATGAAACTCTAAGAATGTTATTTTAATGAAACCCTAATAATATTGTAGGACTTTGTGACTTATCATTTGGATCTTGCGACGTGGAGCAAGTTATCGAACGAGCGTCAGGTAAGGAAATCTGACCCAAACCTAATAATTAATGGACAGTAAATTGTTGTTAATCACTTGATTATATGAGATGTGTTGTTTGTGCATATTCACATGCCATCCTTTACTTTCGGTTATTATTACTTGTTCATGCATTGATATGATGTGATTGTTAGGCATGTGATTGTTTTCGTTAGTGTGTGGAGTGGGGCATGGGCTTGGGATCGCTCTTCACATTAGCACCTTTTGTAGTATTTTGTCTTAACATGCTTGGTACGGGTGAGGTATCAGGGGAAGGTCGTGGTACGGTGGTCATCGATATTGATGTTGTCCCGGCCATTGTTATGTGGTACTGTGGATTCCGAGTCGACGCTGGCTTGTCCACGATGCTTTAGCTCTATCTCTATGCCGTAGGGAGTTATGTTGGGATAGGGTCTACCTGCGTTATGTTTCTATCCTAGTGAGTTAGTTGCGGATAGGGCATCAGGGGAGGTGTGGGAATGCCTTAGCTCTATCTCTATGTCGTAAACGGCTGTACTGGGATAGAGCATACATTGATGACATATAGAATTGGTTAGTTGCGAGCCCAGTTTGCGAGACCTGGCCAGTAGGGGCTTAGGTACTGGTATGGGTAGAGTATCAGGGGAGGTACATGGGTATCTTAGCTCTATCTCTATTCCATGATGGGTGCATGTGGGCCAATGGGGGTGTGATCCATGAGGTGCCACACACTCGTGTATAGAGGTGCGGGGGCCACCAAACCTTTCTATAGCACATTGCAAACTTAAAACCAGACCACAACATAAAATTGATTATTATTCATGCATAATATTGTGGAACTGTCTGATTGTCTTACTGAGCTGTGTTGTGAGCTCACCCTTTGTATATACATTGCTTTAGATGTTGATGCAGGATACACCGTGGACGACTACGTGAACGCTCCGACGTACGGTGGTGTGGCTGCTCTGGATGTACAAGCCGGGGAGGACGAGCATGATGCTTCATGCGAGTGCCCTTTTTTGTGTGTACTTGTGATGGATTTTTATTAGTTGTTTCAGTTATTTTCGTTTGATATTAAAGGGATGTAAAAAATATTTATTTTATGTGTTTGAATTTGGATAATTGGATATTTTATTTAAATTATCAATAGATACTCAGTTCATTCTATTTAAAGTCTTCTACTGTAATATTTATATTCTGATTGTTGGTTATGTGTAATGGTTTGTATGAATGGACACGGCCTATTCGAGATCCTGGTGTGAACCGTTGGTTCAATGACGGTTCACTTACACCATTCTGGTTGGATCAGAATTTGGGGTGTGACATAGAATGCATAGGCTAGAACCAATAGGGGGTGACCGACGGAAGGCGAACACCGAATTGATGGTCTTCCGGAGGCATACCGGTCGACCATACCGGTCGCACCATATGCAACCGGTACTTCAATCGATACCTCTTGGAGACTGGTTTATTGGGGACTGGTCGACCATACAGGTCTCACCTTTCCCCACAGTGCCGCGACCGGTACTTGCGACCGGTACTGAGACCGGTACTGCGACCGGTATGCACTGTGAGGAGTGTTTTTGACCCAGTTGGTTTTCGACAAACGTAAACCCTAAGAAACTAATTCTAATTCAACCCTAGCATCATGTAGGATCTTGTGATAGCGAGTTTGGATTCTGTGACGCAGAGCAAGCTAGCAATCAAGCCTCAGGTAAGGGAATCGGACCTAAACCCTAATAACCTAATAATAGTAAAACATTGTTAGAAATTATGATTCTATGGAATGGTGTTTGTGCATACTCGCATGTCATCTTTACTTTCAGTTATTATATTATTCATGCATACTTGCTATGCTAGGATGTGACTATTAGGCATGTGATTGTTTTCGTTGGTGTGTGAAATGGAAAGGGCATGGGGTCTGGGATCATTCCTCGCACTAGCACCTTTTCGTATCGCTTCTGTCTTAGCATGCTTGGTACAGATAGGGTATCAGGGGGAGGAAGTGGCACTGTGGTCTCCGGCCTAGCTACTAGACTCTAGCTCTATCTCTATGCCGTAGGTAGCTGTGCTGAGATAGGGCCTATTGTGATGACATATAGGATTTGTTAGTTGCAAACCCAGTTTGCAAGCCATCGCCAATAGGGGTTTACGTGTTGGTATGGGTAGGGATCAGGGGAAGTGTTGGCGGTGTTTGATCCGGACACTTTAGCTCTATCTCTATTCCATGGTGGATGCGTGTGGGATGACAGTGGTGTTTGATCCATTGGGCAGATTCACACACTTGTGTATAGAGGTGCGGTGGCCACCAATCATTTCTATAGCACATTGCAAACTTAAAACCAGACCATAAAGTGAATGTTAGCCATGCATGATGTATGTTGCATTGTCTGATTGTCTTACTGAGCTATGTTGTAAGCTCACCCTTGTATATATACATGTTTTTAGATGTTGATGTAGGTTATAATGTCGATGACTACGTGGATGCTCCAGTATATGGAAGAGCTACTGCCCTGGAAGTGCAAGCAAGGGAGGACGAGCATGACGCTTCATGCGAGTGCCCTTTCTGCGTGTACCTCTAGGATATTTGATTTTTTATTTTATTTATTTTCAGTTGGATTTATAAGTGATGTAAGGATAATTATTTATGTTTTGGTGTTTTGAATAATTCGATAATTTATTTAAATTATCAATAGAGTACTCAGTTCATTTAATTTAAGATTTCCGTTGTATTTAATTATATTCTGATTATAGTTATGTGCAATGGTTTGTATGAGTGGACACAGTCTTATTGAGATCCTGGTTTGATTCGTTAGTTCAGTGACAGTTCACTCACACTTCTGGTTCAGTCCGAATTGGGGTGTGACAACGAAAGCCCAACCCACCTTTGTCATTCAAGTTAAAGTTGAATTCAATTGCATCCCTTCTCACATTTCTCATGTCTAATGCTTACATTTGGGCTTAATCAATACTTGCCCATGTTTTTCAATGGCGAGGGCTCACAATTTTTTTCTTTTCAAGCATATATCCCTTAAAAGAGTTTTCCTAGAAGTATAGTGCATCCCTGCGGAATGACTTTGCTCACCATTAGAATGAAATCAGGAGTATTGATGTAATTTTACAATGCAATACAATATTTAAGGGTGTCAATCGGTCGATTCGGTCAGTTTTGGTTGAACCTAATATGTCTCCACCAATTTAAGGCTCTACACTGGTACAAACAATTTAGTTAATCAAGCTTTGTAAGCTAGACATGGGCACATTTCTAATTGGTTGGTCAATTATCTAACCATAAAATCGAGGTTATGTTAATGGGGCTACTCAGACCATGGTTGGGTGTCAACAAGGTATAAACATGCTACTTGGGTTATAAACAGTCGAGTAAAAGGTGTCGGTTGGTTTTGAATGAGCTATAATCAAATGATATCAAACACTTAAAAAAGATACCAAACACTTAAAAGGGCAAAAAATTAAAATAAAATCAGAAATAAAAATGGATTCAAATTAAGGGTCTCTTTGGATCCATTTTTGTTAATGTTTTTATCTACTTATCAAAAATCATTCTTGAAAATCATTTTTGATAAAAAATAAAATGTTGTTTGGTAACTACAATAAAAATAGATGATAGAATGAGAAATAGATTTAGTATCCAACTATTTTTCTCATCCATTTAGACTCTCAAAATTCTTCACTTCTTCAACTCCAACCCAACTACTCTGCGTAAAATCGAAAAACTATAGAGATACCTACGAGTACCACAGACTTGGATGGTTCAGGGAAGGCAAAAAATGGGACTACAGAGATATGCTTCCCTTTCTATAACTGATTAGTAAATTGCCTTTCTACTGCAGTCAAAGACTTTCTCGATCATTAATTAACTCTAAAATTTCAAAAACATAAAAGTTCTACAACAAATACAATATCAATACCATGTGAAAAGGAAATCAGGAATAACAACAGACGTATTATATAAGGAAATAAAGGGAACAATACAGAAGATGAAAGGGGTAGCTACTAGCCTAGGATCACTATTGATGATTTCATCCTCCACTTCCTAGGGTTAGGTGAGTATTTCTTGGTATTTGTGGGATAAATGGATAACAACAAGTTAGGTGATTATTTCTAGGTATTGTGGTCAAGCAAGTTTGCTAGTGGACTTGATGAGTGAATCGAGGTTAGTGAACTCCACGGAGACAATCGTGGCGGTGAGTACATCGACGGCCTTTCGAAGAGGCTTTGTGGAGGGCATTTGAGATGACGTTTGGGTGGATGCCATTACTAAGAAGTCTGACATTGCTTTAAACGGGCACCAACGATGACAACAATGGTGGTGGTGCCATCTCCGGCAACGACTTCTTGGGACTTATAGATAGTTTGACGCATTTTGGCTGCAGGTTTCATCTTGTTTTCATCGGAGAGGAAGAGAAAAGGAGTCATAGCAAATGTTATAAAATATAATAATTTTACTATTTTGCCCTTATTAAAAAACACATGTTAATTAAATTTGTGCACAAAAATAATTAAAAAGAATTTTTTATAAAAAATGAAAAAGAGGTTTACACCTTTTTTTGATTTTGAGTCTATTTCTATTTTTGTTTCTCATAAATAGCACAAAAAAGTGATACCAAAATCATTTAAAAATAAAAAATTGAAACAAAAATAAAAACAAAAATAGTTCCAAAGACAGCCTTAAGCCTAGCCTCATACTAGGCGTTTAGTAAGGCTATGTTGGGTATCATATTTTTTTTTTTGATTTTTATCGATTTATCAAAAATCATTTTTAAAACCCATTTTTGATAAAAAAATAAAGTGTTGGTTTGGTAACACGGATTACGATGGTTGCCGGGTGAATCGAGACACACGCTCGAGCCGACATCCTCGGCTTGGCTTACGCCGGGGTGGCGGGGGTCACCGGGCCACGGGCACCATCAAGGTGCCACCCCTCCCGACCCGGGGAGAGGATGTGATGTAACTAAGCATTTGACACTGTAACTAGTAGCTGTTTATCATTATTAGAATAATCTATTAGGTGATTGTTTATATTTCTCATTATATAATGTATTATGTTTAGTGGTACCAAACGGTCATTATTTATTACTCATAATCTATTATCATAATTGATTTGTCACAAATATCTCATAATATATTATATAATACAAACCAAAGAGAGCCTAAAATAAAATACTCCTGTGAGCACCGGTAGATCATGTGACTGCGATAGCTTGTGACTTGTGAGATCGTCACTTACCTCTTTACGTAAAGCAAGTCTAGTGACGTTGATCGCATGTTTCCAACGCCCACCCTACTACAATCAGACAATCCCTCCCATCAAATCTAACGAATTAACTCGCATCAAATAATTATCAGGTGGGTCCCAATTTAAACATAGTAACAGTAGGACCAACCGATAAGAGACATCATCGATTGATCTCAACCACCCAATTCGTCATGGTAATCAAAGCGATAAAGGAGTAGTCAACCTAATCAACACAATTTGGATAATATAACCCGGACCCACTAATAATTGGAGTTTTGGTGGGCCGAGTATTTTGTGACTACGGTGTACCGTGTATCGTAGTAACACACCAATTTTCGTTCCCACTCGTCTTTTGTAATTTTATTTTATTTTATTTTTATTTTTTCATTTGAAAAAACAACATGACGAGTAACCATTCTCATTCCAATGGCAGTTGGAATTGCTTAAATTAAAATTTTATTTTTTTCTCTCTTATTTTATGAATGTGTGTGATTCCTGTCTTCAGAGTAAAGAAGGAAACCAAACTAGAACCAAGAAAACCGAAAACCGAAAACCAAAAACCAAAAACCCCTTAAATGGATTGATGGTGGATTGGGGCCCTTTTATATTCTTCTTCTTTAGCCTGCGGTGTCAATCTTCGTCTTCAAATCCCCAGAGAAGCCTTCGATTCCTTCTCAAATCAATTTCTATCTCTGGTTCATCCTTGTTCCTGCGTTTTCCCACCTCCATTTCGCCCGATTAGCGCGTTTCATGTGCCCTATTTCGCGGGTTCCTCCTATATTATTGTAGATTGTTTTGTTGTAATTTATTTGGGTGAAGAAGGTTTCCAGGATTGAGGAATTTTTATGGTTTCTGTGTTTTATTTTTGGTGTGGCTTGTGGGAGTGATGGATTCAGAGGATGATATGCACGATGCGAACGATGTGGAGTCTCTGGACGACTTCTACAGCGGCGAGACGGTCATGGCAAGCGATGATGATGATGGGGATTATGACTTCAATGACACCGATGATTCTGATGATAGCACGTTGCATCGACAGCAGGTGAATTAAAAGCGGCAGTATACGAATTTTTTTTTTCTTTAGCTTTTGATGAAAAGTGCTTTTACGGTTCTGTTTGAGCTTCTTACTTTCTTGGGTTTTGGTTCTGTTCTTTGTAACATCCATTAATCCTAGTTTGGTGTCTGGGTAGTGAAATCAGGTATTTGTTTCTGATTTACAGTTTTTGGTAGGTGGCCGTTGATGGGCTTTTGTTGAAAGTCTCTACTAATTCATGAACTCTTTAATGTGGATAGGATTAAAGTTTTTGGTTTCCAAGAGTGGATCATGGATGGATTTTTTTATGTAATCTGGGGTTCAGTTATGGGTTATTTCTGGGTTGATTAGGTGAGATGTGTGAATCGGGATTAGGTGAAGACAATGCATTGGTAATCAGTTGTGTTATTGGTGACAATTGCTTCATTTGTTTCGTTCATAGAATTTGGGGCTTCAATTCTTAAGAACAAGTCAATTAGTTAAGGTGAATTCTTTGGGGGTGGCGGAGTTATAAAGGTTTAAATTTGTGGGCCAAAGCTGGATGAAGGTGAAAGAAAATGAAGAAAGGACTAACTCTAAGTTGTTGGAGAAAAATATTGGTAGATATGGTGGAGAGGAATATCACTTTAGCGGCTCCATTTGCCCCTCTTAGCACAGTTATATAAAATGAAGGTTGTGCAGGCAGTTGAGTGACTGTTTACTTTTTTAACTTGGATGCTTCTTTGAGCTATTTAAGTTTACAAGAATGTGAAACTCAGATGTTAGGTGTAGTTCCCCAAAGGGGTCTAACATAGTGATCGAGGTGGAAGATGGATTCCTCTATGTCAATAGCAGTTGATCATACTGTTTAGACAGCTGTAAACTGTCCTCCCCCATTCTTCCCCCCCCAAAAAAAAACTTTATGAGGGAGTACGCCTTTTTCGTGTTTGAATATTTGGAAGGATAAAATGAATGTGTTGATTGAGAAGGGGCATGTTAAAACAATTCTGTGAAGAGAGGAGTCAGTGTTGCTGATGAAAAATGTCCATTGAGCTTCTTAGGCTACTTGTCTCCAGAATAAAAAATGTTAGCCCCAACAGCTTTTATAGGAAAAACTAGATGCATATCTCTCCCATCCCCCTGGGTTGTTGTTTGGAGATCTTTAGATGAATTGGACTAATAATTTTTTACCTTAGGTCTAAGTAGTCATGGGACTCAAAAGTTAGTACTGCTTTTGTTTTGCCACTCCCACCATAATATAGGAAAATTACTTAAATTCATTCCTGGCTTTTTTTTTTTCAGCGGAATATGATAACTCAAGATAACTCAAGATAGAGAGTTCAGATTAGTAATACTCTGGTCAGGTGTTTTTCTTTATCAGAAGATTAGGTCGGTAAAATATCACAGAGATCCAATGGCTGTTAAGCCTGTGTAGGAAAGTCCTAGTACTGCTAGGATTACTAAATAGTAGTACATGAACAAGAATTTTAGCAGTTCAACTCAGTAGAACAGACAATAATATTAGAGAACTAGAATTCAAGAACCAGAACATAGAAGTTGAAGAACAGCACAGATTTCAGGTAGTTGTTTCAAGTAGAATACTACCTGAAACTGGGTAGAAAACGGAGAACCACAGGTTAGAAGTAATAATAAGTAGGAAGAAGAATAGTAGAAGAGAAAAGGGAGGAAAGATCACACCTGAGAAGAAAGAGGAACAAAGCTAGGGTCTAAGAGGATGGAGATCAGATGTGGAATATCAATTCAGTATGCACAGCTCAATATCTCCAAAACTCTTGAAAGTGCTCAAAATGCTTACTCTGTGTGTGTATTAAACCTTTTAAATTTCTTAGACTGACTAATAAAATGACTCCTAATCACTTCTTATACTAATTTAAAGTAAATAGACTCGAAACAGAACTATTAAAAGATATTAAGAATACTAATCCAATTCAAAAACTTAACTACAAATCCCAACATCACCCCCATTTTATGGGGTTATAACGATTAAAGAAGGCCTAAAACAACAAAGAATCCATAAACAAGTGACACAAGGCTCATAGAATCCATCCATGGCCCAATATAAGATATTTCTAAGCCCAATGGGGCAGTTTTAACTGCGTCAATTCTCCTGATGTTGGATAAAGCTAGAGGAGTATGGGAGATTGTCCATTACTCGATCAGCATCCATGATTAATCTCTTTGATTCGACGATCCATTGCTTCTCGCGAACAGCACGAATAAAATCAGTGACTGTTGGTTTTTTGTTGTCCAAGAATTGTTGGGGGATGATGAAATCGAAGCTTCCAAGAACTTGATTTGCTCCTGTTCAACAAGGTTTTCTATTTGAGGTTCTCCAATGATGCAGTCCAAGAAGCAACCAGCCCAAGGTACCGTCAACATGGGCCCTAGCCTAGCCCACACTGTTCACGTGAACACTGTTCACGCGGTACTGTTCACGTGAACAGTACCAACAGCATTAGTTATGACTCTTTTGATTAGTTTTCTAATTTTCAATTTAATTATTTCCATTGTTTAGTTTACTAAAAATTAGGCTAGTTAGTTTAGAAGTTTTAGTTGCTTGGAGACTAAAACTTGCCTAAAATCGAGTTTCCTAATTCCAGTTTTTAGAAACTTTCCTATTTCTATGTTTTAGAAACTTCCTAAGTTATAAAGGAGGTTTAGCTTTTCCAAATTTCGTTCTTTCCTATTTTATTTGTAGTGTTTCAAAGCTATAAATAAAGAGAATGCAGGCTGGCTGCAGTAGAGAGAGAATTTTCCAGAAAAAAAGAGAGTGAAACTTCTATTTTCTGGTTGAGTCTCCAAGGTTGTGAGACTCAACCGAACTCCATTTCCTTTGTTCCTTTGCATTCATTACTCTTATTTTGTTATTTGTTACTAGTTATATGTGAAACACTCAGCACCAATTAGAGGAAGTAAAAACCAAATTTGCAGCCGACATCCTTTGAACCTGCCCAGGTTCTAACGGCACCAGGTACAGCAAGGTTACAAAGCTCATAGCTCCTTCAATTCTTTTCGGATCATTCTCAGATTTTGAAGGGTGTTCATAACTATTATAAAGGCCATTCAATCCAAGTTTCATCAATTTCTGACGGTCGGATTTCCAGATAAGAATTTTTTTCTATTACTTTTCTCTGCAGATTTTTGTGTTGGACTGAATTAAGATCCTATAGCAAAGAGGGCTTGTTAATTTGAGATGTTTTAATCCCTTTTGCCATCACCCAACTTTGATCTGATCGTCATTTGATTAATCTTCAATTTCAAACATTTTCTCCTTTGGAGGATATTCATCTTCTAGTGGTTCCTCATTCAACTCATCTCTAGCTCGCCGTTGTAAAACTTCAAGTATAACTTCCTCTTTTTGATTGAATTCTTCAGAGGCCTTCCTATGATACTCTCTAAACTCCCCAAAAGTAGCCTCATGTTTCACATACCTTCCTACAATTGAGTGAATATCATCCTTCATTGAAGGTAGCAAGTCATAGATATGGATCAATTTTCATGGTGAAGATCTTAGGTTTGGCAGTTTGGCTTAGGTTTTAGCTCTTATAGCAAAATAATGCAAATAACAACTCCAAAATGAAAGTGTCTAGAACTATGTAGCTGAACGGGATCATTAAAATAGAGAATAGGACAGATTTAGGAAGAAATGCGATAACTCGAGATAGAGTTCTGATTAGCCTAATACTGTGGTCAAGTCACAGGTGTATTTCTTTATCAGCAGAATAGGTTGGTAAAATATCACAGAGATAAAATGGCTGGAATATAGTGGGGGTAGATCTATGCGCTGCTGGTCAGTTTTTCTTTCAATCTGGTATTTTACCGAATGGGATTAACAACAATTTCATTTCGCTGATCTCAAAGATTGAGGGAGCCATTAGCTGTCGGATTTTAGGCCAATCAGTGTAGGGAATTTTATCTACAAGATAATTCAAAAAATATTTGCGACCAGGCTTGGTAAATTTATTGGGTTCCTAATATCTGATGAGTAAGGTGCATTCGTAAAGGGACGGATTATCCATACTAACATCGAGTTGCATCGGAACTGGCCACTACGATGGGTAGAAAATCAAAGAGGGGGTCGATGGGTCTGAAATTGGACATACAGAAAGCATTTGATATGCTTGAATGGGGGCTTCTGTTCGATGTCTTAAAGAAGTTTGGATTTTCCTCTATATTTGTCAACCGGTTGTCAGTTGACTCAATTCTTCTAAAATCGGCCAGGATGTCAGTAATGCTAAATGGAGGACCGGTAGGATTCTTTGGGGCAACAAGAGGGTTACGATAGGGAGATCCCTTATCCCATATGCTTTTTGTACTTGCGGAAGAGGTCCTCTCCAAAGGTCTAAAGAAAATGGCAAATCAGGGATCTATAAAGCCTCTAAACAGTTCTGGTTCACTGAAGGTACCCTCACATCTTTTCTTTGTTGATGACATTCTACTCCTTCAAGCTAGCTTACCGGATGCACGAAGTCTGAAACAAATGATGAATAATTATCTACAATACTCTGGTCAACGGATAAACGTCGTTTTATTTTTTCTTAGGCGTTTACTGTAAAACTCACACCCAGAAAACCCAGCCTAACTTGGTTTTCTTCCTGTGCCAGGGTTTTCCACTGCTGATGGACCCGATGCTATGGCAACCTAAGACTAGGTACTAAACATTCTAAACCATTTTTATGTCAGTGATTGCTTGTAACCAAATAGGTTACCGGTCGCACCCACCTGTCGGAAGACCCCTGACCTGGTGAGATTGGATCCTTCGACCGGTTAGGCTAAGAAGCCAGCCTGCGAATTGATACTTGTCAAATTCAACTTTGGTTGAGAGGGAATATTCCTAAGACCCATGAACAAAACCTAATGGGTCCCACCTCACATTTAATCTACTGAACTGGGAATGAGGGAATAGAGTCCCTCTCTTGTCTCTTAGTTTTGCCACTTGGTAGTTTCCCCTTAGTCTCCCTTTTTCCCAGGAGTTCTACCTTGAGAAGGAGACTCCAATTAGATTAACTCTCCCCAAAGTCTCTCTCTGGTGATTACGCCCTCAATTTAAAGTTTTGACTGGTCTCACAAGGGGGAGGGTTGGAGGAAGAAGGAGAAGGAACGAGGGAAGGATACGTGAGATAATCGACACCGCCTACACATCTTTTTGAATAGATCGCCAGTAAGTCATCTACACATTGTTGTAGGTTACTGGTGGTAGTCGAACCTAGTTAGGGAGGCCCTAAACCTCCATTCTTGTCGAGGTTGATCACTCTCCATTAATGGTTGAGCACGGTAACCTCATCCTGTTCGAGAAGAAACACTCTCAAAGTTAGTCTAGGAAAGACCTCGAGTCTAGCCATGATTAAGTATAGGGCAATGAACCCTAAACCTAGGAGGTGCATCCCTGACTGACCTCACTAAGCCATAGGATAGGATTGGAATCCATTGTTGGAACTCCAGCCAGATGATCTGCCGATAGACTTCCATAGAAGAAGTCCAGAATCAGGTCCTGAGGGAGTTCCGGGGGCAAGACCCGTGCCTCCGAAAAGACCAAGCCTCAAGACCAGCCCCTGTGGGAAGGTCCGGTCACAACACCGGTAGCATGACTAGTGCAACCGGATCTGTGACTGGATGCATTCGGGAAGTCTCGGTACGTATAGAGATGTAAACGGATTGGATTCGGAACGGATAGACTACTATTTGAATTCAAATCTGACTCCTAACCACTAGCCGAATCCGCCTCCGCATCTGGCGGATTTCAAAAAACTGAATCCGAATTTGCACTTTAACCGGATATCCGGTTAAATCCGATTCGAATCCGAAAACACATAACAGTAATAAAAAAAAGATCTTTTACAAGTCATTAAAAAAAAAGGGTAAATTTCTCCCACCTCCCCTCTAGGAATCCTAAATGGCTACCACCCCCCAACTTGAATGAAAATGTCTCCCGCCTCCCTTCCTTTTGAAAATAATCTCCCCCATTCAATTTGGTGATGATATTTATCATCACCAATATTTTTTGGACTATTATACCCTCATATTGACTTAAAAGAGATTTTATCAAAATTTTTTATCAAATTTAATTTAAAACATGTATTAAAAATTTTAAAAAAGAAAACATGAGATACTAAATAGATCTTGCAAAAAAAAAAAAAAAACCAAATAGATTTAAGGTAATCGAATTTAATTTCTAAAATCCTGAAAAGAGATTTACTAAAACTCTCCGGCGAGTTGAAAATGAGCTGGTCTCCGGCGAGTTGAAGAAGAGAGAGCAGTGGTAGAGAAATAAGGAAGAAAGGAAAAAAAAAAAAAAAATTTGAAACGCAAGAGAGAGAGTTCGTTGGGAGAGTTTTAGTAAATCTCTTTTGGGATTTTATTAATTAAATTTTATTACCCAAAATCTATTTAGTATCTTTTTTTTCTGGGCAATATCTATTTAGTATCTAAAGTTTTCTTTTTTTAATTTTTTAATATATATATTTTTAAATTAAATTTGATTAAAATCTTTTGATAAAATCTCTTTTAAGTCAAACTAAGGGTATAATAGTCCAAAAAATATTGGTGATGATGAATGTCATCACCAAATTGAATGAGAGAGATTATTTTCAAAAGCAGGGGAGGTGAGACATTATGAGTCAAGTTGGGGGGTGGTAGCCATTTAGGATTCCTGGAAGGGAGGTGGGAGAAATTTACCCAAAAAAAATAAAAATCGGATTGTGATTGAAACCCTATCAATTTGTTATAGTTTCTAATAGATAAAAAATAAAAAAAAAAACCCTAAATTTGCAAAATTTTCGAGATTAAATAGAGTGAGAGATAGATGGAGAGAGAAAGGATGAAGGAATATAGAAAAAAACCCCAACAAATTTCTTAAAAAAAAAAATCCATGGTTTTCAAAAGGAATGAAACATAAATTTGGATTATTGAGTATTTAGAAACAGAGAGTGAGAGAGATCTAGAGAGAGGGTATGATAGATTGTAAATCGACTTACAGGCAAACATACCTTTTGATGATCCATGTTTTTGAGAAATTGATTAAGGAAAAGGGAAAAAAAACCTAAAATAGAAAACAAAAGAAGAAGCTTTGCTATCAAGCTTTGAAGTCTATGATTCTATGGAAGAAACCTATTCTTTTCTCTCCCTTTCTTCCACCCATTTTACACTCAATGTCGCCCCAAGTAGAGAAGCATTGAGAAATAACCAGAGCTTTCCTTTCTGTAATTCTAGCGTCTGCAACGAATTTTGTTCTACAAACCATTCATGGTAAGTATAGAAAAATTGACATAGACTTAAACATCAAACTAAAATAAAATAAAATAATAATATATACAACAGTTAAAGCTGTTCCCCATTCCCATATCTCGATTATCCCATCGACTTCTTTTTCCCAATGCAAACTTAGAGATAATAATAAATGTAGTAAACTCAAACATCAAACTAAAATAAAATAAAATAATAATATATACAGTTGGTAAAGCTGTTCCCTGTTCCCATGTCTTGTTTATCCCATCGACTTCTTTTTTCCTATGCAAACTTAGAGATAATAATAAATTACTTTAATAATATCTTTCGATTATTCCATAAATGATGGACCCACAGCCACTTGCCATTCCTTTCCCTACTTAGAGAATTTATAAATTAACTTAATAAATAAATATATATAAATGGATTGGAGTGGATTATACCCATGTTTTTTAAGTGATATCCGAATCCGACTCCGCCTTCGAACTTGTCTATCCGAATTCGCATCCGAATCCGATTGAACAGTCGGATTTGGAGTCCTTTAAACGAATGCGGATTCGAATCGAATTATTTTTGGCTATCCATTTACATCCTTAGGTAAGTAATCGGTAGCAGTATCGGTTGCGCGACTGTAGCAACCGGATGGGAACAGAAGGCACCGAGAAGTAACCGGAAGCAACCGGATCTGCAACCGGGTAACCCCAGAAGGTCTAAATCAAGTTATCTCAATTCAACAAGTCATTAAGAATCTCACTTTTTTTTTTAATTTGGGGCTAACGACGGGTATCCAGACCTTTAGCCTGACTAATCCGGCAGACCCATATTGACCCCACAATCGCATGGACCGGGTCATTCTAGGGTTGAATGAGAACCATTCCACTTGCACCCATAGCAGGAAAAAAAGAGCACTTATACACTAGGTGTCATGTGCGTAACCAGGATCAACTCACGTATGTGGATTGTAGGACTAACTGTATATCAGGTGAGGGACAGAACCCCTGACTTATTTTTGGTGTGTTTCTAATCACTTGCCTGCTTGTGTTGCATTTTGATTGATAACATATTATCCAATATCTGTACTTTCCATGTATATTGCATTAATATATTGGATCTTGTGTTGGTATGATGATTGATGCTTATGTGGGAAGTTGTGAAACGGTCGAGGACCACAAGATTAGACCCACTGTGCAAAACCTGCCATAGGCTGCCTCGTATCCTAACGGATTGACAGCATCTAGGGGGGGATGACGGATGGCTTGGGATTTCTGTTAGGGTATCAAGGGGGTTCATAGGATGACATATAGGATTGGTTAGTGACATTTTCCCATGTATGCAACCCTAGCCAACAGGGGGTTAGGTGTTGGTATGGATAAGGGAAGAGGGGGAGGTGGTGCAGTGTTCGTTGAAGTGTCACTGGCCAGACCTTTGCTTTATTACTGTTTACATAGAAGATGCATTGCTTTACCAGGGTTGTCCGTGCAGGCTGGCGAGTGTCCATTCTCTCTTGTGCATGGAGGTTATGGTCAGCTTTGGTGAGTGTGATCAGGCCTTACCTTAGCACTAGCATATATTATACCAGACCATTGTTGTGTGTAATAACTTATCATGCATTATTGCTTGCTTGTTTGTCTGTTTCTCACTAAGCTCAAGTTGGAAAGCTTACCCTTGCGTACGCCCTCTTTTTAGATGGTGTAGCAAGTAGAACTGTTGCTGATTATGTGAATGCTCCTGTCATCACCAACCTCGCTCAACTGGGTGTGCAGGCGTTGGAGGAGGAAGAGCATGATGGAAACTGTGAATGTGATGCTTGCGTGTTTGAGTGAAAGAAGCGATATAAGCACTTACTTTTATTTAACTTTCATATATAATTACTTTTGATTATGGATTTAAGTATTTTATGGTTAACTTATTAACACCTCTTTGATGGTTTGATTGGATTAGAACAAGTCATAAGCAAACTTAGTATTATTTTATTTAATTATCAATGGAAGATCGGTTTACTTAGTTTAATTTTCCGTTATTGTATTTACTCTAATTTATGTTTCATTACATTGATTGGTGTGGGGTTGGTGGAGTTTCACATGGCTTATGTGATTCTGGGTTGGACCGCATTCAATTGTGTGTCGGTCCAGTATATATATATATATATATATATATATATATATATATATATCGGAAGTGGGGTGTGACATTTACCGTTCGGTGAAGTGATGCATCTATGCTTCCATTTTCTCAGCCTTGTTTGCCCTGTAAGTGGGGTGTGACATTTTCCATTCTGTGAAGTGATGCATCTATGCTTCCATTTTCTCAGCCTTGTTTGCCCTGTTGCCCCTGTAGATGTGTGTAATATTCTGCTCTATATATGCATGGTTGTTTCTCCGATTTTTACCTTTACTCTTTGGTGACTGGTGCTGTTATTCTTATTTTGGATTTTAATTTCTGCTGGATATAACATTTCAGCAAAACTACACCATATTGAGTGAGAGAGATATATGTCAACGCCAGGATGACGATATTACAATGATATCTACTGTTCTTTCCATTTCAAGAGTTTCAGCTAGCATCCTGCTCCGTCACTACAACTGGTAACGGGCCTGGCCCATTTCCCCCATTTTCTACTTCTACATGAACGTGATGTCCTTGTATTTGTGACAATTTTAGCACGTACAACAATTTATAGCCTCTGCAAAATCTTATGTGTCATCAATATTTTTTTTTTTTTTTTTTTTTTTGTTTCTGTCTTTTAAGTTGTTGAGAAATTTATGTTTTTGGTTTGTCCAGGAGTGTCAGTAAAGTGCATGATGCATGGTTTGCAGAGGAGGAGAAAGTACGTAAATCTGTTGGTTTGTTAGAGAAACCAGTGGTTCAAATTTCCAAAAATATTAAAGAAGTAAGTGTCCATGTTGTTCTTAACTTCTTAAGCTACTTGTCCTAATTCCTTATTATTGTTTAACATAATGGCCAAAGACTTTCTGGTCTGCATCTTGAATTTTATTTAAATGTTGTTTATTATGTGGCGCTTGCTTCTTCATGCAGTTTTACTTTGTTATTATGTTAAGTTTGTTCTGCACGCTCATTGCAAATGTGTGCTTTTGTTCACAGCTGACTTGTGGAATATGTTTCGAAACATATCCTCGTGATAGGATAACATCAGCTGCCTGTGGCCATCCATTTTGTGTTACATGTTGGACAGGTTTGTCTCACTTTTGTTGGGCTAGCTTTAAGGGTCCCCTCATTGTTTTTAGAGCAGATATAAATAAATCCCATGAACACTCTGTCCTGTTATATATTTATCCTGAGCTACTGCAAACCTGTCAACAAGTGGAAGAACAAAAATGATTTTGAGACTACTTATTTGGGCCTAACTTGTCCCCCTTCAAAGTCATGTTTTTGTTTACGTACTCATGCTAGCAGTAAATTCAAATGGCGACCTGCTGTTTGTTTGGTTGGATTTCTCTTTCCGTTGTGTTGTGTTTCTATAGTCAGCATGATGTATGGAGCTTTCTCATTGCTTGTTCCTCAAGTTCCTTGCCTGCATATTAGCCAAGGTCCATGGATGATTTTCTGACATCTAACTTTTTGCATGAAAAACGTATTTGTTTTGTTTATGTGTGATTTTGTACTTCATTTCTGATGATTTTATTTTATTTTTTATTTTTTTGAAATGGTGTAGTGCAACAGCCATTGTGCTAAATTTTTTAAAGTCATTACTGCCATGTTTTGCCACTCAAATGTGCTGCACTGATAGGTATGCCCTTTATCCATGTCGAGCTCAGGCAAAGTGGGGTTTGCCTCATGGCAGAATAGAACTGTAGAAAATGGTTTGAGTAGTTGAGTTTCAATCTATGATGGGCCATATGAAATGAGTTCAGTTACCAAATTGGATATTTGGCTTTGATAAGGGGGCATCCATCATTTCTCTATGGGGAAAGCGCCTTTACCATGGTGGTGGCATCCAGCTCCGGTTGAGCAGCTGGACTAAGTCCCGGGAAGAGGTCACTGGTTTGACTGCCCTCCCCCCCTCTCTCTCTCTCACTGGTTGCATGTTAACCTTTATTCCTTTGCCCCCACCTCCCTGTGGGGACCCCTTTTGTAGGGATAAAACCTGACAAAAAAAAATTCATCTTTTCAAGGGTCTCAAATTAGGTTGATTACTGTGCAAGGCCAAGAAAACCCGCTTTTCCGCCACACTTCTGTATCATTTATTTCCCCCGAGTATGTGAGCTAGACTTAAACATGTGGCCTCATAGTAGACCCAAAATTTCGTGCTAATTTGAACTTTTCACCGCATGACCGGTCTTTCCACAGACACGACTTTAGCATCCGTATTAGTTTAAAAGCATAACGGATCTCAGGTAAGACTTAGATCAAGTCTATGAAATGTAGAAACTATTAAAAACCTGTTAGAATATCGACCCATTTGAAGCATGGCCAATCTGAATCAAATAGGCTGTGCGGTCGATCGGTCAGGTTGATGAAATGAGCCTCGCCGACCGCACGATTTGGACACCTGATGGCAAAGAGGGGTTTCAACACATTTAAATCAATTATCCCTCTTTGCTACAGGATATTATCACAGTAGAACCCAAATCAGAATTATAAAACAAGAGTAATTTCTACTTATTTGAAATCCAGCCTTTAGAATCTCGTGAAACTTGTAGTAGATGTTCTTTATAGTAGATGTGAACACCAACAAAAATCTGGAAGTGATCTGAACTGAGTTGCAGATGATATGGATCTCGAAAGTTTCTGGAAACAGTACCGCCCCTAGTTTGTTTTGGGTGAATAAATGAATATATTAACAACACCTCGAAGCAGGGGAAAAAGCCAAACCTAGGTATCTAGAGGATAGAGCCAAGCTCAGTACAGAGGCTACGCCCCAAAGAACAAATGGAGTCCAATAGGGCCAAAAGAGAATCCCAACAACATTACCCAGTTTGGAGGTCCCAAGATGACAAAATGAATCTGTTTCTCTCAATGACCGGGATAAGGGATGGGGAAGGGGGAATGGGAAGGATCGTTCCACGAACGTTAAGGTAATAGTTTCCCATATTTGAGCAAAGGACCTTGACTTTCTTGCCCATAATCTGATGTTCCTTTCAAACCATATGTGGTAGATCGTAGCTGCGAAGACCAATTTGACCACACTATCACTAGTAGCTTTCCGCTTGAATTTTTTTTTACAATCCATCTCCATTCTTGATCAAAAGGGTGGATCCGTCTTTGATGCGGCCAGCGTTTCTCAAGAATCTTTCCCCAAATTCTTTTGGAAACAGGAATTTCAAAAAAGAGGTGGTGGATGTCTTCATCAGTAGCCCAACAGAGACCATATCTAGCATTCCGGATGATGCCCCCTACTAAGTAATAGAGTAGGCAATGACAAGGTGATGCAGATCAGGATTTACTCAAGAGAAACAAGGCTACAAGCCATCTAATGGCTAAACTCCAGTTAACCAACCAGCCAAAATTTAGAAGCCAACCAGCCAGCCGAAATTTAGAAGCCAACCAGCCAGCCGAAATTGAGGAATCTAGTAGTACCATCAGCAGTATTAGGACTCTTTTGATTGAGAACTATATTCATTTTCCTAAAATATAGGTAGAATTAGTTATTTAGAAGTCCTTAGTTTCCTAAAATTTGTTTAGAAACTTTCCTATTATCTATAAAGGAAGTTTCTATTTAATTATTTCAGTTTTTAGAATCGTATTTTTTGTTATTTAGGAAGTTTCTTATTGCTGTAACTCTTATTTTATAGCTTTTGAAGAGTTTATAAATATGAGGAAACCTAAGGCTGGCGGCAGAGAGTTTTTCCAGAAAAAATTACAGAGTTAATTATTTTCTGGTTGAGCCTCACCAAGTTGTGAGACTCAATCTCTTATTCTTTTCTATCATTCTTTTCTTCATGTTTACTGAAGCATCTTATCTAGCTTTCAAATCTGATCTATGTAGAGAGTTTTAGAATAAACTGAATTGCTGCTAAAGTCATTAGAACCAACCCAACAACATTCTAGATCTGGCGGTAATCTGGAACAACAACCTTGCGATTTCAATAACTTCCTCAGTTCTGATTGGATCTCCTTCATCTTTTGAAGTGTGTTCACATCTATGCTAAGGAACCTATGATCCAAATTTCATTGAAAGTTAATGGCCAGATTTTGAGATAAGTGATTTTTATTCAATACTTTCTATTTCTGTTTTGATTGGACTGTGAAGATCCTATTGCAAAAGAGGGCTTTGTGATTTGTGCTGTGTGGAAATCTTTCTTTCCACCAATTTGGTATCAAAGCCAATGGAGGGTATTTCTAATTCCCCTCCTCTGAACGTGGACCTGTATCGACAAGTTCTTGAGAAGATACACAAAATAAGTAATCGTCTTACTCGGATGCAACAACGTCTAGGTATCTTAGAATCGTTCATAGTAAAGGAACCTCAGGTTGCATCAAAGGAGGACTTAATGCCTCCATTCGATATAGAAGCATTAATAAAGGAAGTCGATGTGAATAATGAAGCGTTGCCAACAACTCTTGATGACAAGGTAGCGTCCACCCTTAAAGTTCTTACAGTAAAGAGTTACATTGCAAGAAGGGTTTCCACACAGCACAAATCACAAAGCCCTCTTTTGCAATAGGATCTTTACAGTCCAATCAAAACAGAAATAAAAAGTATTGAATAAAAATCACTTATCTCAAAATCTGGCCATTAACTTTCAATGAAATTTGGATCGTAGGTTCCTTAGCATAGATGTGAACACACTTCAAAAGATGAAGGAGATCCAATCAGAATTGAGGAAGTTATTGAAGTCGCAAGGTTGCTGTTCCAGATTACCGCCAAATCTGGAATGGTATTGGGTTGGTTCTAATGACTGTAGCAGCAATTCAGTTTATTCTAAAACTCTCTGCAGTATATCAGATTCGAAAGTTAGATGGGATGCTTCAGTAAACATGAAGAAGAAGAATGATAGAAAAGAATAAGAGGTTGAGTCTCACAACCTGGTGAGGCTCAACCAGAAAATAATTAACTCTCTAATTTTTTCTGGAAAAACTCTTTATTGCCAGCCTTAGGTTTACTCATATTTATAAACTCTTCAAAAGCTACAAAATAGGAGTTACAACAATAAGAAACTTCCTAAATAACAGAAAATATGATTTTAAAAACTGAAATAATTAAATAGAAACTTCCTTTATAGATGATAGGAAAGTTTCTAAACAACTTTTAGGAAATTAAGGACTTCTAAATAACTAATCCTACCTATATTTTAGGAAAGTGAATATAGTTCTCAATCAAAAGAGTCCTAATATTGCTGACGGTACTACTAGATTCCTCAATCTCGGCAGGCTGGTTGGCTTCTAAATTTCGGCTGGCTGGTTGGCTGGAGTTTAGCCATTAGATGACTTGCAGCCTTGTTTCTCTTGAGTAAATCCTGATTTGCATCAGCTCCCCCCCACTTAAAATAAACTCGTCCACGAGTTTTGTAATGGTGAAGAATAAGCTCAGTGGGGTCGGCATACATCTTCCTTTGATATTGAAAATCTGGTTGTGCATTTAAATTTGGAAGAAAGTCTGCCACCTTCGGTCCACTCTCTTCAAAATATTGTGGGGGAAACACAAGATCAGTATGTGCAACTTTTTGAAAGGATTCAACGGTGAAGAGGGTGTCCATGGGGATTACCAAATTTGGCTCTTTGTCTTGCACAGTCATCTCCACAACTTCTATGGCCTCATTGTTACTGTGACGCTCACTATCAGTCAATTGGGCTTCAGCTTTATCCTCTTCAATGTAACTCTTTACTGTAAGAACCTCAAGGGTGGACGCTACCTTGTCATCAAGAGTTGTTGGCAACGCTTCATTATTCTCATCGACTTCCTTTATCAATGCTTCTATATCGAATGGAGGCGTTGAGTCCTCCTTTGATGCAACCTGAGGTTTCTTTACTATGAACGATTTTAAGATATCCAAAAGTTGTTGCATCCGAGTAAGATTACTTATTTTGTGTATCTTCTCAAGAACTTGTCGATAAAGGTCCATGTTCAAAGGAGGGGAATTAGAATTACCCTCCATTGGCTCTGATACCAAATTGTTGGCAATGAGGGTTTCAACACATCTAATTCATAGATCCCTCTTTGCTATAGGATCTCTATTCAGTCCAAACCCAAATTTAACAAATAAGAGTAATTGAAATTGAACAAATAATTTCACAACTTCAAATCTGTCTGTAAAAATGATTAAAAAATTGGGATCCTTGATCCTTAGGATATAAGGAACAATATCCTAGAAGATGAGGTTGATCCAACGGGTGGGATCGAAATCAATCTTGCCTGTAGGTCTCAAACAAGTATTTTAGCAAACCAGAATTATAAAATTATGGAAAAACTCACTTATCTTGAGATTCAGCCGTTGGAAGGCCTTCAAACTTGGAGGGGAAGTACTCTAGGATGTGCTTGATAACATACCCAAATTTGAAGGTGATCCAACCATGGATGAAGAAGTTATGAGTGTCAAAAATTCATAACCTCTTCATCCATTGTTGGATCACTTTCAAATTTGGGTATGTTATCAAGCACATCCTAGAGTACTTCCCCTCCAAGTTTGGAGACCTTCCAACGGCTGAATCTCAAGATAAGTGAGTTTTTCCATAATTTTATAATTCTGGTTTGCTAAAATACTTGTTTGAGACCTACAGGCAAGATTGGTTTCGATCCCACCCGTTGGATCAAGCTCATCTTATGGGATATTGTTCCTCATATCCTAAGGATTAAGGATCCTAATTTTTTAAGCATTCTTACAGACAGATTTGAAGTTGTGGAATTATTTGTTCAATTTCAATTACTCTTGTTTGTTAAATTTGGGTTTGGATTGAATAGAGATCCTGTAGCAAAGAGGGATCTATGAATTGGATGTGTTGAAACCCTCTTTGCCATCACAAGGTCAGGGCCTGCCATAAAGTGAAGCTATGCCGAGGGGAGTGGCCTTTAAACCAAACGACATTGTACCATGGAACCATGGGCTTGCGTGATTTGACAAGATCCCAAGCGGAGCTGGCGGTGAAGATGCTGTTCAGGCAGGCTGTCTAAGTGGGAAGGTCACCACTTCCATGTGGTCTTCGCGTGACAAATATATAAGGGCTTCCCAAGTGTGCAGCAGCCTAGGGGAGGAGGCTCGACCCGGGGTCCATATCCCATCAGTCAAGATCGAAGACATTGTAGCCAATCTATCTCTCCCGGAGTTGAGCTGAATCCTATCGCCATAGGCCAAGATCAAGAACCCATGGGGATGCCAGTTATCCAGCCAAAGAAGAGTAGAAGATCCATAGTCAATGAGGGACTTTATGTATGGGACAGCCAGCTGCCGGTGCTGTAGTATAGTCCTCCAAACCCAAGAGGAATCGTTTGAAGCGGCCACCATCCAAATTGAATCTCTCTTTAAGTACCTGCTGTAGATCCATTGGGTCCATATGCTCTCTTTTTTCTCCACCACTCTCCATACCAGCTTCAGAATCCAAGCCTTGTTAACCACTTTTATTCTTCGAATGCCCAAGCCTCCTTCTTTTGGTACACAAATCTTGGCCCACCCAATGGTATGAAAGAATTTGTTGTCATCGCCCCCTTTCTACAGGAAAGCACTCATCAAGCTTTCCAATTTTTGCACAACCATATTAGGAATGCCGAAAATCTCAAACCAATAAAGGTATGAGCTTTGCATGACCACTCTCACAAGTTCCAGTCTACCTGCATAGGAGAGAAATTTTGCTTTCCAAAGCTGAAGCTTTTTCTTTAATTCGTCAAGGATGGGTGTACAGTGATGGGCAGATAATCTGGCCGAGATGAGAGGTAAGCCAAGATAAGCGACAAACAAGCTCCCCAAGGGGTAGTCCACTGTGCTTCTAAGGGTCTCACGAAGAGGGTCTTCAACCCCACTCAGGAAGAGGGTAGATTTTTGCTTGTTTATGGATAACCTTGACATGGCAATGAATGAAGCAAGAAGCTTTGAGGTAGAACCCATGGATTTCATATTTCCCTTGGAAAAGATCATAATATCATCCGCAATGGCCAAATGAGTCAACTTTAATGCCTTGCATCTAGGGAAGTAATCAAATTGCTTCTGCTGGGCCTTGGCCTGAATGGACTCGGGTAAACCTTCCAAGACAATAGTGAACAAAAGAGGGGACATCGAGCAACCTTGCTTAATCCCACACTGCCTACTAAAGAACCCCACTGGGCTACCATTAACC
This sequence comes from Protea cynaroides, assembly GCA_028583415.1. Taxonomy (NCBI): domain Eukaryota; kingdom Viridiplantae; phylum Streptophyta; class Magnoliopsida; order Proteales; family Proteaceae; genus Protea; species Protea cynaroides. The sequence goes on from CM053270.1 coordinate 20,097,516, forward strand.
GAAACTGAATTTATGGGAGAACACACACAATGCCATTTATCCAATCACAGATGAAGGAGGGAAATTCATACGAGCCATGGCTTCCATAAGAAATTCCCATCTGACATGGTCATATGCTTTATGAAGGTCCAGCTTTAAGATGGCAGCAGGCGGATGATTTCTTCTATCAAACCCTCTAACAAGATCATTTCATTTCATAATGTTGTCCGAAATATTTCGGCCTTGAATAAATGCCGATTGGTTAAGGCTCACCAGGCTACCAATAACTCTTTTCAATCTAAGAGCAAGAATCTTTGCAACAATCTTGTATAAAGTGTTGCATAGAGAGATGGGACGGAAGTCACGAATGGAGCATGCATCGTCCTTCTTTGGGATGAGGCAAAGGAAAGTTTGGTTCACTAACTTGATCTGGGACGGGTTCGAAAAGAAACTCGAGACAGCGAATAGGAGGTTCTCTTTAATAATATCCCAAGTTGCAGTGAAGAATCCCATGCTGAATCCATCAGGACCTGGGGCTTTATGGGACTTGATAAACTTGAATGCCAGAAGAATTTCATCTTCAGAAGGCCTTGAAGAAAGATCCTGAGTCTGCTCCATGGACAAGGCTGAGTCATAAAGGCCATCAGGAATAGGTTCCAGGGGCAGAAGGGAAGGCGGACTGTAAAGCTTGAGGAAATGGGATTCTGCAATCTGTTTGATGCCTTGCACATCCGAAGTGATGCGGCCCCCTTCAGAAAGGAGGGAAGCAATGTGGTTCCTGTTATGGGAAGCTTTGACCGATTTATGGAAATAACTCGTATTTCTATCACCCAATTTCAACCAATTAATCCTGGACTTTTACTTGAAAAAACTTTCTTCTTGGAGAATCAAGGAAGCCAGCTGAATAGAGAGGGACTTTTCTGTAGCCGCCATGGTTCCATCCTCGGGCTCATTCTGGAGCTTCGATTGCACTTCCTCTAATTCCATTCTGCATTTCTGAACGGCAAGAGAGATATTTCCAATAACTCTTTTATTCTAAGAGGAGAGATCCCGTTTGACTTCCCGCAATTTCCTAGCGAAGGACAATAAAGGATGATGGGGGTCCGTATGAATCCTCTCCCAAGCATCTTCAATCACCTCCTAGAAACCCTACTGAGAGGACCACATGTCGAAATATCTAAAGGGCTTGGGCCCAAAGGATATATAAGGAGATATGATCAAAATAATTGGAGAATGGTTTGATATACCCGAAGAATCAAAATGAGCTTCTGAAGAGTTGAAGTTCGCAAGCCATTGATCTTTAACCAGGGCTCTGTCCAGCTTACAGTTGACCCTTTGGTCTCCAATCCTTCTATTGTTCCATGTATATTTCATTCCAGTCCACTTGAGATCCACCAGCCCAATTGCATCGAGGCAGTCTGCAAACTCTCCCACAGACTGGTCATCAAAATTGCCACCATCCATTTTGAAATCTCCCATCACGCCCTAAGGTTGATTCCCTAGGGTTGAATGGATTCGGAACATATCCTCCCACAATCTCCTCCTTTCAATCACAGAGTTAGCGACATAAATAGTAGTCAAGAAAACAATAGAAGAGCAGTGGTTATCAGATAATTTGAAATGAATACGCTGATCTGTAGTACTCACCACTGTACAGGAGACTTTGTTGCTGTTCCATAAAACCCATAATCTGCTGTTTGCATGACAGTTGTAGTTGGTTTCCAGGTTCCAGGTCGGGGTGATACATCTGGCTATGTCAGCAGCCTATCTTCTTTCACCCTTGTTTCCCTTGATATACAATAATCAAGATGAAATTTCCTGGTGCAGGACCTCACTTTCACCTGTTTGACTGAGGAATTCGTTCTCTTCACATTTTAGAACATGCCTTTCATCATTGGAACACGATAAAGAAAGGAACAGAGCTCAAACACGATCCACAGAGGATTGAGATGGGGACTCCAGAGCCCTTTGGATTTGACTAGATTTTCGCAGGGATTTCGCAGATTGTTTCTTGTGGGCCTGCAGCTCAATGTTCTCAGAGTTTGCATCCTGAGAGTTCCTCTCTAGAAAGTTGGACTTTTTGTCCGTAGACCGACCAGTAGGGGCGAGGAGGGGAGAAGGTGACCCACCAGGGATGGGAGACGGCAAGGGATGGAGTGCAGCAGGGGGAGAAGAGACCAGGGTTGGATTCAGAAAAGGGTCGGAGGGTTGTGGGAGGTCAAGACTCAAGAGTAGAGAAGCTTGTGGACTTCGGGTTGGGACGAAGGGTCGACGTAACTAGGGGGGCTAGGGTATTTGGGTTTGGGTTTCGGGTTTGAGGAGAAAGGTTTTGAGGATTATGGATTTGGTGGAGCGGTTTGGGTTAGGGGTACGGGTGACAGGTGAAGAGGTTGGGGGATTTAGGGATCCGTTAGGGTGTTTCGAGGACTGATTTTGGTTCAAGGATTGTTGGTTCGAGGGTTGGTTTGATGGGTTGGTGGATAGGTTTTGGTTCAGATTTGATTGAACCAGCAAGGTTGGGTTGCGGGAGATTGACTTGCGGGATTTATAAGTAACAGGCAGTCTCAAATTAGAAGCAATACAGATGTTGGTGGGAGAGCCGGTCTGCACAGAGCGAGGAAGATGAAAGTTTTCAGTGCTTGCTTCCGTAGAGAGGGAAGGTGAGCCAGATCTGTCGGCCTGAGACAGGAGGTGAGCTGTCTGCGTTAATCTAGGCTCAGCAACTGAGTTGGTTTCAATCGTTGGGCTAATTTCTTCATCTAGCGGGTACTGTTCATCATCGTCGATTGAGTCCAAAGCTGCAAACCTATTACAGGTATGAAGCAGGTCAGGTACAGGGTTGATAGCCTGTAAGTTTCCAGAGATGTCCTTGCGTGGTATCTCTGGTTGAGATGCCACGTCACCTTCATCTTCCTCCCTGGTAAACTCGGTAACACCAACCCTAAGGTTGGGCTGGCCTAGCGTTGCCGTTGCTTTTGGCCTCCACCTAGGGTTGCTGCGAGGATGAGTCTGAGCCTTAGGTTCCACCGTAGTCTTCGCCTGAGGGAGCAATCCCCGGTATTGTGACCAAATACCTCGTAGGAGGTACAAATTGGGGGTTTCTAGTCGTAAGTATAGTTCGAAATCTCGATTCTCGAGGGTGTCTCGACCCTCTGAGAAACCGAGATCTCGGAAATCTTGGTCGAGATCTCGGCGAGACATCGCACAAAAGCCGTGAAGGCTTAAAATGTGTATTTCGACCCTAAAATGACCATTTTAAAGCTTGATACTCTGGGGGAACCCTATTTTAGCATATATAAACATATTTAAACCATAAAATTGTATAAATAATCACATATGGTGGTTGTTTGGGTTTACACCCATGTTTGGCAGTGTCGGCTTGAAATTCAAATGTAAACCTAGGGTAATATTGACTATTCTACATAATGTAACACTACTAGAAGATCACAAAAGACCAAATGAACCAGTAAAATGATATATTAGGAGAAGAATAAACATAATAACACTTAATTAGTTAATTCTCATAGTAAAAAAAACCCATAGTAGTCAAGTAGACTATACAATCATAATTCATGCATTATGTCGAGACCAGTCAAGAATTAGTCGAAAAATGGTCGAGAACTGGTCAAAAATGTCAAGAAATGGTCGAAAATGTCGAGAAATGGTCGAAAATGTCGAGAAATGCTCGAGAACTAGTCGAGATGGTCGAGACACTGTATCGAGGCGGGATCTCGTCTCGAGCTCGCCGAGATCTTCGAGATCTCGCCGAGATTTAAAACTATGGTCGTAAGTCACCCTCTGCCTCCAACAGAAGGTCTCGCTTGACCGAATGGGGACATAGTTAGGGAGGGGGGTATCTGCTTTCAGCACCATGCAGATATGAGCAAAAGAAAGCTTGCTTGGGCTTTGGTGCATCTGTCCGAAAACAGGGGGCAATGCCTCTTCACACCAGAGGTGAAAGGGAAGGCTTGGAAGGGAAATCCAAATGGGTAGGGAGGTCACGAACATATTGTCAAAGCGCAGGGACTTGTCCCAATGTCTCACCACCAAAGGCTTGCCGGCGGTGTACCAAATCCCTTTCTCCAGGACAGTGAATTTGTCCTCTTCATTGACAAAGCGAAAGACAAAAGTTCCATTATCCGCCAGAGAAATGTCCACACCTCCCAATAATCTCCATTGTCGTAAAAGGGACTTCTCCACAAGTTGAAATGGAAGTTTGATTGTAACAGTTGATATTCCTCCTTCTCCCAAGATTATCGTTGATCAGATTATTGGTAAATAAAATCACAAATCACATTGTAGCAGAAAAGTTGAAGGAATTAAAAGAAAACAGAAAACTGAATAAAACAGAATTTTGGTTGTGCTCGGCCAGGAAAAAAATTCCGATATTTTTTCTGGTTCTAAATCTGCGCCTCTTCTCTTATTCATCTGATTTATAGTGTTGTAGAAAATTACAAAGTATGGAAAGACTGATCCTAAAAGAAAATATCCAAAATAACAAAAAGAAACTTTCCTTTATAGCTATTAGGAAAGTTTCCAAACAAAATTTAGGAAAGTTTCTAGAATAAAACTTAGGAAAGATTCTAAATGATACTTAGGAAAGTTTCTAAGCAACTAACCAAAGAACAACTACTTATTATTTAGGAAACTAAACTAACTTATTGAATTTAGGAAGGAAACAAAAATTTCTAAAAAAATCTGTTGGTACTGTTCACTTGAACAATACCGCGTGAACAACGTTTCACGTGAATATTGTTGGCTGGACCCATGTTGACTGGTTCTTGGTCTGGTCCACTGCTGGCTGGTCCTTCGACTGCATCACAACCACACTATCAAAGAATTGGGCAGATTTATGTTTTGAAAGTTGGGCCTGGCCCCACCCGTGTCTAACCTCTTTTAGACGTCCGAAGGAAGTGTGGGACCTATCCTAGACCTATCCTAGAACACTTAGATTTGCCAATTGATGACTTAGAACGCACCTTGATCACAATTGGATTAGAGTTGGGATTTTGGGGTAAGAGTTGGGATTTTGGGTTAAGAGTTGGATTCCAACTCGTACTCTTGATCTTCCCTCCGTAAAAGCTACCAAAAACCTTACGTGTGAGAGCTTTACCAAGTTCTGACGCACGAATTGTAGTAAGAACTCTAAGAGGAGAGTAAAGGAAGAAGAAGGAAGAACCTCCATTGAAGGTCCTCCTCCAAGCTTCTCCATATCGAATTAAGTGAATCGACTCTTAGGTAAGTAACGAAACCTCACTCTAATGGTTAGTTTAGTAAACCCTTGACCTTAGAGGTTGAAGACAACCTCTGGTAATGTGGGAAGCTTTCTTCCTTGGCCGTTAATGGCTATTACAGTCGTAACTAAGTGAGTTTATCAGAATTGACCAATCGATGTAAAGGTGGGATTTTGAATTGAATTATGAGGTTAAGATATTAAATTAATGAGGGGAATCATCCCCTAGTAATGTATAAATCCTTGGAGACCCTCTGGAAGCAATACTAATGATAGAGCAGAGAGATTGGATCGAAAGAAACAAAGCCTGGGCTCATTGTAACTGTCAGGTCGACCAAACGTGCCTCATCGTCCGCACCTATGTGATCGACTGCTCGATCAGAGTGAGGTGCTCTTTCTTTGTTTTACTTCCATTAAGTCATTGGTGATTCATCTGACTGAGTAGACCCACCTAGCACCTTAAGGGATATATTATGAACCATATTAAATTGATAATTCAATTAGAATGCTTTCCAATGAGTGTAGACACGTATGGTTGCATAGCCGGCATTCACAGTCAATAACCGTACATGTATATAATCTGTAGGAAGGGATTCAACTTCTGAAATATGACTCCACAACATTGTGAACCCTTTGTGAACATGATCCTAGTGAGGTACAAGCCTCTGGAACTCAAATTGAATTAACCACAGCCTATAACCATGGTTAGGTCGATGAAATAGGTCTGATCGATCGCACAACTGGTCGACCACACCCATCAACCGCATGATGACAGTAACTCTGCTTGGTTGGTTTCTTCAACCATTGACTATGAGACCTAACAAATTGACCTTAGGACATTACTCTAAGACTAATGAAGATACCCTAGAGTTATCTAAAGCATAAACAAACAATTCAAAGTATTAATCATGTATCAATCATAAATAGGTAAACTGACATGGGAAACAAAGGGAACCACTCTGTCTACATCATAGTATATATCTTATCGTCACAGGTGAGGGGATCAGCTCGATTTATTTTACTGTTTTCCATCCGTGTGCTGTGTTTGTGGATTGAATCTTGTTTGATAACATACCATCCAATATCTATTATTACTATCATGTATTCTTGCATAATCTCTATATTTTTGATTGATAACATGTTGGATTGTGTGATAACATGATTCTTTGGCATATGCTTGTATCCTAGTAGATCTGGATGGCTGGAATAGGATGGTTCATCTTGGTCCTTAAGCTAGGGTATGGGTACCTGCATTAGTAATGTACATGATTAGGGTATAACATCCAGGGGCCAACAACCCTTACCAATGGCTTACATACAAAAGTCCGGCCATTGAAGGGAGTGAACCGGATATGGGCATGCGGCTTTCCTATAGTGTTTCCGTAATGAAACATGGGGGAGATGTCTGTTCTAAGTGCTCTTCCCTATGGACTAGGATTTTATCTAGAGAAGTGTGTTGAGGCTTAGGATTAGATGCCAGGACGAATCCTATATTGGGGGAATGCTGGTAGGTGCCTTGGCATAACCCTTGGTGTTGTTATCTTCATTCTTTGGGTAATGGTTCAGATGCTGAGTGAACAATTGTGGATAGTTCATGATGCAGCCCAAGTTTACTATTTGCCATCAGTTCACCTCACCTGTGCTCGAGAGTTCATGCCTGTGCTTGTCTCGATATAGTGCATGCTTGTTCACAAACCAGAGCAATTAATAATGTATTCATGCATTGTGTGCTTGTGTGTGCTGATTTCTTCACTGAGCGTGTGGTTTGCTCACCCCATTGTACGTACATATTTTTAGACTGTCTTGTAGGTTTTACTAGTGTTTTTGATTTTGTTTCTGTATCTGAAGCTGAAGTTTCTGAAGAAGAGTTGCATGATTCTACACATGAGTATGAAGACTTTCTCTATGGATTGGGACAGGATGGTAGTTTTACTTGATATAGTTAGCTAGGTCAGTTATTGATTGTATTCGGGCGAGTGTGACCCGTGATAGCTAGGCTAGTATTTGCTTATGTGTTAGCTTTATTTTTTGTCATGGTTTCACTAGGCTAGTATTTGCTTATGTGTTAGTTTTATTTTATGTCATGGTTTTAGAATGCATAAACTTTAGTATGTAACTATCACAGTAGTTCTCAGTTTCAGTTTTATTGAATATGATTCTACCATATTAGTTATTATCTCTGATTTTGATTACTATTTGTGAATGTGGTTGGATGAATGGTTTTGTGAGTGAGCATAGCAATGTGATTCTAGCTATGGATATACTTGCATTGCAGGGAATCGGGTCATACCAAAACGATGTCGGTTTTGGGTGTGACAATGTGTGTTTTGCCAATTACCTTATGGTATCTAGCCTTATAGACAATTTCCTTCATAAGTTGATTCGGCACAGGTTATCTTGAGTCTACTAGTTCTTGTCCTAAAACATTGTAGCATTGTTACAGTTTCTCTCATTGAGTGCTCTCTCTCTCTCTCTCTCTCTCTCCCCTCCGTGCTTGCATGCTCAGAGTGTGTGTGTGTAGTGTGCTCGCACTGTGGAGCTCATCTGCTTCTGCTGTTGATCTCTAAGTAGTTTCTGTCTGGCAGGCTACATTAGTACGTCAATTAATGATGGTCCTGGATGTTTGATGTTGCGATGCCCTGATCCATCATGTGGTGCTGCTGTTGGTCAAGACATGATCAATCTATTGGCTTCTAGCGAGGATAAGGAGAAGTATTCTCGTTACCTTCTTAGATCATATATTGAAGACAATAGGAAGGTACTTGCAATATTAATATATTCTATACTTCTTTGCTTCCCGAACATGCCTTGTTTGGAAAACAAGTGTAAGAGGAAAACATAAGAAAAAGCAAAGTAACTTTTCTTTTCTTTTTAATTTTTGATAAATAAACCTTCATTTTTCTTTGATTAATGGTAATTTGTCTACTGTCCACCTAGAAAAATTATTAGGCAGTGTTGCATTCTTCATCTGCTTCATTGGCCTTCGCCTCTTTCTTTTGCAGACGAAATGGTGTCCTGCTCCAGGCTGTGAATATGCTGTAGATTTTGTTGTTGGTAGTGGAAGCTATGATGTTTCTTGCCACTGCTCATATAGTTTTTGCTGGAATGTAAGTGCCTTCTGAATGGTTTGACATAGTATATTCTGTTTCATGTCAGTTCATGATGTAGACTAACCTAGGGTCCTTAGTTTACCCTACTCTAACACGACAAACTAACAGAAGGATTAAAGAAATAATTAACTAATGTATAGGGACTGTTAGGGACAGCAACGCATATGACATGCTTACGAGATTAGTATCATGATAACCACAAGTAAAGAATAGTATAAAGCCAAGTAACATGATCAACTAAGCAATTATTAATTAGGTTTCATGTCATGTTCATAATAAACTATAGGTTAAGAAGTACTAATGTGCAAAAGATTTCAAAACTCCTAAAACTAACAAGATTAAATGCCTAATGATTAGATAAATCCATGAACATGTAAAAACAACAACTTTCCAATAATTAAAGATATGAAATCCTAACCATAACAGTGCTAAAAACGACGGCTCAATTGTAAACAAGCTTCACATAATGCTGCCTATGCTAATAAATATTAAACATGACAATATTATGGTAGAATTTATGTGGAATGGAGTTACAACTCAGCATGATGTACTAGAACAAAAATAAGTAACCTAACAACAGGTTATCACTATGATACGCTTAACAGAAGGGGTAATATAAAGAAAGTAATTAAAACAGCTATGGGTTTGGGTGCTGCCAGTGTACAGCAGGGTATTCTTGGGTTAATTCTTAATAACCAGAAAATAAAACACAACACAAAAGAGAAGAGGACAAGGGGTACTGCCTAGAGCAGTCAAACAGTGATAAGGGGATTCTGTAACAAGACAGAGAGAGGGATAGGAAGATAAGAGAGAAAGAAGGGGGAAGTGATCTGTGGACAGATCAACAAGAGGGAAGGGGAAGCATACCTGTCTTTAGTGGAGAGAGAGAAAGCCGAGAGAGAGATAGGGGATTGGGGTGTTTCAGACCTGCATAAAGAGAAGAGAGAGAGACGAGAAAGAGAGAGAGCACGAGAGCCTTTTTCTTTATTTTCTGCATTCAATAATCAACATCTAAATTTCATTAATTAAAAAAAAGCCTTTATAAAGCTTACAATCCTAATTAGAGTATAACTCTAAAGACTAATAAAAACAAACCAAATCATAAACCAACTAAACAACTAAAAGGGGCCCATAACTGGGACCCACAACTCTGACAAACTAAAGAGCTAGAGCCCACGTATAATGTATGTGGGGTCCACCATAAAAGAAATAAAATAAATAGAATCCTAAATCTACTAGGAATCCTAGATGTCCTCATCAGTTCATAGCGGAAATTATTTCTCTTATTATAAATAAACATCTGAAAGTTCTTCAATTTTTTGAATTTTATCTTGCAGTGTACAGAGGAAGCTCATCGACCAGTAGACTGCGGCACTGTGGCTAAATGGATTTTGAAGAATAGTGCTGAATCTGAAAATATGAATTGGTAGTGTAAATAGTCTCTGACTGGTTCCTTTTTCTCTCTTCTAGATATGTCAAAACTTACTATAATGTGTATGCTCATCGTTAGGTTTGTTTAATTGTTTACAGTTTTATTTTGAACCACTCCATGAGTATGATCTTGGATGTATTTCTAGTACATTCTGATTTAACATTTTCAAATGAAGTATTCTTTTAGTTCTTGATATAAAAGTTGTGCATGTAGATTAACTCATTAGAATTTCCTACTTTATAGGAAGCAGTGTTGTGGTTACTCTATTAATCTATTTTAGTTGATCTTGTTGTGCATTTTTTGGTACTGTGGATCAATACCAGTGCTTCTGGTTATTGTCTTAGCCTCCTCAAATCTATTTTTGTATAAATGTTTCTCTCAATGGAGAAATTTCTTGCATTCTGTAGAATGCGGAACACATTCCAGAAATGTTTTAGCAAAAGGGAAATGTTTCTCTTTTGCTTGTCGCTATCTTCAGTAGTGACTTAAAACTTAAAAACGTAGAATTAGGCCTTCTTTTTTGTATCATTTTAATCTCAATTTGGAAGTGATTTCATGAAAAAAAAAAAAAAAAAAGTCAATGAGTAATTTTTTGGTCATAAAATTGAAATTGTTTTGGTTGTGCTGATAGGAAATAGTTTAAGAATGAGAATTGCATTTGGTAGCTCAATTTTGAGAATACATTCATCTGTCTTCTTCACAGAACCAACCATAGTTAGAAAATTCGGATCCGAAAATTATTTTCGGAGAGAATAATTCGGAATGAGTCGTTTATATAATTTAAGAATTTGGTAAAAGAAGAGGTCAAAAAAGTGGGCATAAAATAAAATTCATATTCAGATTGATTCGAGAAGTATTCGTTTACCTAAAAAAAATTCGGACAAGAAATTCGGATGTTCATTTTTAATATTTATTGTATCTATCCTTGTTACAGTGCTTGATTAAGGTCTTCCTCTCATAACAAAAAAAACTTGCCAAAAAAGCATTTGCAAAATCATATGGATCCGCATATTTTCACATCTAGAATTTTCGTAAATTTACATATACAACATACAACATATATTACTGTCAAGAGTAAATTTCTTATTATTTAGATATTTAGATTCAAAAAAAGTAAGGATTAGAAGCTTGAAAAACAAGGATTGGGTTGCGCCATATATATGAAAGAGTATACAATAATAATGTATTTGGAGACTCAAATACCATGACAGGGTCTAATAACGAACTGGTTAGTTGATAATATTAGTTGAGATTTTTGTGAAAGATTCCTATGAAAAGTTTCATTAACGCCTAATCCATGTCGAGTAGACCTTGTCCAAGACTCAAACAATAACTTCAAATCGAGAGTTTGACCCTGTTGAAGCACCAACGGCATGAATGGGTAATTTTGTATCAAAATTATTACAAAATTACCCATTCCGTCTTCACAAATCACCAGTCATTCAAATCTTCACAAATCACAAATGTCATTGGATTGAAAGACTGAATCATAGTCATATTATAGACTTTCGGATGGGAGGGATAATCTATATTTTTGATTACCATTTATGCATTGATGGCATGGGATAAAGAAACACATGCGTGCTCTTGGCATTAGTGCATCACATATTACATATCTTGTTCCTTTACCTGTCCCAGGTCACTGAACAAAGATGATGCACAGTAAATTAAAAAAGAATGTAGAATGGTGTGGGGCATTGGGAAAGAAAAATAGGAGAGAGAGAGAGAGGACACTCCCACTCGACAGACACAAGAGCATAATTCACTGTAAGAAAAGGGATTATTCATCTCAAAAGTTGAAGAGAGATTAGAGGACAGGGCTGACTAGCGCCTTTAATAGTCCATTTGAAGAAAGGTTAAGCAAAAGCAGACAGAGGAGTAGCTTCAGAGTTACAGGTGTTGTGTTTTCCCTTTGATGCTGATCCAGGATGCCTCCTAATCAGCAACCCAAAGCCATAAAGCTAAAAATTGTTGAAGACAAGAGTCACAAGATCTTCAGTCTCAAGAACATAAACTATTCATCTTGAATCGCTCTCTTTGTAAAAAGTAAAAAAAAACGCATAAAAGGTATCCAGGGAGGAAATCAAGATGCACTGATACTGGCATCTTTAAATCAATAAAAAGCACAACCCAACAGCTTACATAAAAGCACAAGAAGACCCAGACTGCCAGAGAACGAGGAAGAATTGGGAGAAAGTCAGAGAACGTGAGAACCGTGCAGGGTATTATCTGAGTCTCCAGATGGCTGGGATGGTGTGAAGATAATGGTTGCAATTGTTGATTTATTGGCAGTTGTGTTGGAGCAGCAGGACATTCGAAGTTGAAGAGACTCGAAACTGGAATTGGGAAGACGAAGTGAAACTAAGCCCTGTAGGAGGGTAAGTGTAAATGCAATTTTTTTTAAAAGTCATTTAATTTGGATTCGACCAAATTAAACATGATATTTATTTTAGTACCAAAAAAAAAGCGCGACTTTTTCTGAATAATTGAGAAAGAGTTGGATTAGGGAGAATAGATTGTAAAATTCGGTTTGGCCGGTGATGTAAAGGCTATGGTTACAATCAATTTTAGACCCTTAGCCTTGTAATAGGATCTATTACAACCAGTCTCAATGATAAACTAAATAACAAACCAGGAAATCAGTAATGAAGAACTTATCTTTCTGGCCAATCCGGCCGTTGGTTGACTAAAAAATTTGGAGGACTTGTAGCTTGATATAACATTGTAACAATACCAAGTTTGAGGTTGATCCACCAAGGGACCAGAAAGTTAAGACACTTTCAATTTTCTGCAGAAAACAGATGCTAGAACAGGAGCCACAAGCACTACAGGTTGCGGAATTGGACTGAGAACATGAGGAACTCTGGTTCTCTTAAGCTGTAAGACTGTGATGTTCACAAGCATACCAGAGGAGGGATTCCTGCAGATCTCGACTTCTGTTCTTGAAGATTTCAGCAGCGCTAATAGTCTCTTATGACTGCAGAAATCGATGGAGAAGGAGACAGGATAGGCAGAAACCGATGGAGGGTAAAGAGGGATGGGGAGGGAGGAACAAGGGAGCAATGGAGTTAGGCTTTGGTTGGTCTCACAGCCCACAAGCCTAACTCAAATTTTTAGAGCAAGCTTTTTTTCTTTTTTCTCTAAAAACTTCTTCTTCTATTATATTTATAGAGTTTCTTAGGAATACAATTGGGAAAGAAGATTAGTCAATCCTTCCTTGTTGACAACTAGCAAGGAAAGGAAAGTCCAATCTTATGTAAAAGAATTTAACGAAAGAAAAAGAATCTTATTGCCTAATAGAAACTTTCTAAAACCGTAAATAGAAACTTTTTAAAATAGAAAATAGAAACTTATGTTTAGGCAAGTATCTAAGCTAGTAATAATTAACTTAGGAAACAACTAATTATAGCTAGCACTAACTTAGCAACAATTAATTATAGAAGATCCTCTCTTGGACAGCTGGCCGACAGTTGTCCATGACTAGTAGTCCAGTCACTCCAGTCGGCTAGGCTGCTGGCTTGGTTGGGCGGCTTGGCTGACTTATTTCTCCTGTGGTACACACGAACTGCATCAGCCAGCAAATTAAACAACTATGGAGCCAACTCCCCTCTAGTAGAGGGTTGCTGCTTTTCATCTTTTCTTCATTTTGAATTGGTTTTTGAGTTGATCCTCAACTCTTCCGTTTGAGGGTTAGAAGAGATAAAGGTCCCTTCCGATTCTTTGGATAGCAATACTTTGGATATTGTGTTGGATGTGGTGAGATGGGATTCAGAGTCAATTAAAGGGATCCTGATTTGAAAGAAGAATATCAGATACAGCTGAAATTGGAATTGAGTGCTAGGGATGATACTGAGACAGCTCAGATTGTGGCTGTAAAGCGAAAGGGGGTCAAGGTGGGGGTTGCCGAGAAAGGGGTAGGGCGGAAGGTTGCAGGGAAGGGGTGGGCGGAGCTTATAAAGGGGTTAGGTGGAGCGGAAGTTGTCGGGAAGGGGGAGGCAGGGGTTACAGAGGGGGGTAGGGGTGGGCTTATAGAGAGTGGGATGTGCAGACTGGGATTGGGGTTGTCTCCGGTCATCTGATCTCCTCAGATGTCTATGTCGCCGTCCATATGGAAGCAACAAAAAGACAAACTGTTTTGAGTTGCAGAGGCAATTTGCTCATTTATCTCCTCAAACCCCATGAGATTTCTCCCATCTCCAGTTATGCCTCTGTCTCTCTACAACAGCATCTATCACCGGCCCCATCAACTCTGCAGCTCCCATCTCTAATCCCCTAACCTTTGCAACTTCGCCATCTCCAACCTCACTCTCCCCCACCTCTGTTATTCATTTCGATCTTCGTTTTCTTTGTTCTTTCATCTGCAAATCACTCTCAAAGCCCTAATCTTACATTGTTGCTGAAACTGAAGAAGAATGGTTCAAATTGGACTGCTTCCGATGAACGTCTTGATTATACCTTCAATTGGACCCCGTGAATTCATTGTAAAACTCGGTGTTCACTGTAAGATTATGCTCCCGTCGGAAAACTACTTGGCCACCTACAAGAAAAAATTATGGGAAAAATGTTGGATTTCCCAAAGTTGAAGTCGGTAACTGAGGAGGAAAATATTTTATTGTCTAATATGCAATTAGATGAGGTGCATTTGCAAAGCTCGATAGGGTCCGTGTTCGTGCTTTCTTAAGGAAGGAGGTGGGGGCAGGGGTTGCAGAGGGGTAGGCAGGCTTGCTGAGAGGGTGGGGGTGGGGTTGGGGTAGGGGGTATATCTTGAAATGGGTTGAAATAACTTGAACATGAAATAACACTCAGTTGTTTCAGGATTTCAAATTGGGTGTTGAAATAATTCCAAACAGCATAATTTCATTAAATAGGCCTATGAAATTGAAATTGTAATGAGATCATTATGTCTGCATTTGGTAACACTCTTTGTAAGTGATTTCATTGATTTCTTGCATACCGGGAGCAAATTGTGAGTAGAATATCGTTTGGCATGCCGGTCTGTTTTTTTTTTTTTGCTCATAGAGAGCAGTTTCGGTTAAAAAAGTGCTTAGTGTGCACTTTTGACGGAGCATAAAAAAGTTGTTTTCACGTTCGCGAACATTTTTGAGAAAGAAAAAACATGACTCGCCTCCGCCATTCTCTGTTGTTCACTGTTTGACACCGTTCGTTGTTCGCTGTTGCCACCGTCAAAATCGCCGCACCGTTAGGCTGATCGACAATGAAAGCACTTTTGCCAGGTTTCCAAATTCTATTCTTCTCCCTTTAATTACTCTGTGAGCATAATCAGGAAAATGTACTTATGGGTCAAATGTACTTTCTGTGATCAGAATTGTTACCAAGCAGCCTAATAGGTTGTAGATTTACTTTAGCGTTTATATCACCTCTGTGTTCACATACTTTCCCTTTTCTTTTTCACACCTTAAGCTATATCTGATGTATAGCTGTAAGAACATCCTCTTGATGGAAATCTGAGGAGTCCTAGGTTCCATTTGGTAACACTTCTACTCTGCTGGAGTGTTGTCGAGGTAGAAGTGTTTTTTTCTTGTTTCTGTGGGGTACACTTTTGCAAGAGTGAAGCATAGTTGGTTAGAGGAGGTGAGAAGTGTTTCTAACTTGGAAAATGAATAGAAACACGTTTGGAATGTACTTTAAAAGGAGCACTTCAACAACACCCAATTTCAATATTGAATCATTCATTGGGATTTAAGTAGGAATTTTGGATTTCATTATAAATTTACTCTTACACCAACTATCCTGGTCAAGTGGCAAGTTCTAAATATCCAATAATTACAAAAATGCTAATGGGAGTGATTTCAATGAATGAGTAGTTTAAGAATTTGGCTGAAGCTGCAAAATCTGAAGTAATGAGGGCATTGTCAGAGTCTCAGAGATTGAGCTGAACAAAATAAGTATTAAGACTGCTGAGATCAGGTGGGTTGCAGCCAAAAATATGGAGGAAGCAGCTAGAGTAGCTGAAGCTGTTGCTCTTGAAAAGATGAGAAAACTTAAGAACATCACTTAAAAGTGGCAGCCATTATTGCCCCTATTGGGATGGGCTTATTGCTCAGGTCGGAAGTAATGCCCCCTCTCTCAATTTTCATTTTCTTAAAATATTTGGATTCACATCTGTATACTGCATTTTTTCAGATCTGGTGTTCTCATTGACTACAAAAGATGAAGCATTCTGTTACAGAGACAATAAGAGACAAAAAATGCAAATGACAAGGGTGAAAGGGTGTGAAGTTGATGTAGGACAGCCTTGGGTTTAGGTTTCCTACAATTACAACTAGTTTGGTAATAGGTTACCTAATGATTAGCTAGTTAGGAAGAGGGCAGCAGCATACATGTCTTGCATTTAGGTTTTAGAGCTGAATTTTAACAATCAATATATACCTAGCATATGAGTTACCAACTTAACAATGATCACAAAAATGAAATAAGAATCAGCATTAATAAGGCAGCATTTGACAAATTGTATGCAGGGTATTTCAATATTCCTAAAATACTAACAGCCATATTTAATGCATAAGAAACCAATTTCTGTGTAAATCAGTAATAGTTCAATATTAGAATATGGTATACTAACCAATTTAATGCCGTAAGACATGAACCAGGCCTTACTAACAGTAGAATTCAGTCCAAAAGTGCTGTTCAGCAGTAGAAGAAACAGGAACAGAAAATAACAACAGAGAATATGCTGTCTATACTATAATGACAGAAAATAAAACAGAAAAATAAACAGGATATTTGCTATCTAGCAATGTCTGTAAAGAAGTTCAGAAAAAAAAAAAAAAAAGAAGAAGAAGAAGATCATTGGTTATATATTTAGTCACAGGAAAATAAGAACAGAAATTCAGGAATAGAATTTTGTAGGGGGTAGGGAGTTTACAGTGGGAGTAACAAGACTTACAAGACCAAAAAAAAAAAAAAAAAAAGATATTG
The DNA here is from genome assembly GCA_028583415.1 of Protea cynaroides. Classification (NCBI taxonomy): domain Eukaryota; kingdom Viridiplantae; phylum Streptophyta; class Magnoliopsida; order Proteales; family Proteaceae; genus Protea; species Protea cynaroides. Next base: position 20,114,209 of record CM053270.1, read on the forward strand.
AGAAATACCACTTTCGTGGACTGTAGAGGGGAGGGGATTAAGTGTTTTAGAAGTTAGAATTTGGAAGTAAGAAGATTGAAGAAGAGGGGTAGGGAATCAGATTTGCTAAAGGGGGGAAGAGAAGAGAAAATTGAGCGAGAAACTTATAGTAAGAAATTTACTTCCATTCATTAATCATCATTTTCTTTGCCTAATTTTGTTTTCAGAAAAAGAATGGCCTTAAAAGGCCTACAGGGAATATATATATATATATATATATATATATATATATATATATATATATATATATTTTTATTTTTTTTTTTTTTTTTTTTTTTTTTTTTTTTGGGGGGTGGGGGAAGGAGTGAGGGAACTGCCTAAGGCAGTTAGAGAATTATAAAAAAAAGGGGCGGGGAGGAACTGTTCACGTGAACAGTGAGAAGGGGTTGTTTACATGCTGCAAAATAAAAAAAAAGAAAAAGAACTCGTTGAAATAAAAATAACAGGACTGACATAACAGAATTAACTGAAATAACTGACATAAGAGAAAATAAATAGAACTATAAAAATGAAATCAAAAGCTGGCTTCTACTGCTCTCAGCTGAAAAACTGCTGGGATGTCCTCATCATTCTCCCTGGCTTGGAAGAATTCACCTCTGGTGAATAAAAACTCAACGCTCAAGCATAGCCGGGTTGAGCTGTTGTAGCTCCTCAATGGAGATCCATGTGCAGTCAATCTCAGGTAAGTATTCAACTGATTGAAACCACCAGAAAGGATTGTGTTGCGAATTTGGTTCGATAGTCTAGGTGTCACATTGGTTGGTTATGTTTAGTTTCTTTTATTTTTTAAGTCTTTATCTTGGACTCTATTTGAGGATCCTTCTTCGACTCTACTTCTGTGTTTTGACTCACTTTAGGAGTCATTTTCTTAGCCTATAAATAAAGCTTAGTGTGAGGGTGCGAGGTACAACAAATTTTTCTCTTCTCCACGATCTCTCTCTCTCTCTCTCTCTATTTTTTTTTCTTTGTTCAGTTTCGTCACTATTACATGGTATCAGTGCTTTGAATATTCTTCTATATTCAGCAACCTTCCCTCGTCAATTTTGAGTCTTTTTAAATTCTCTCCCTTTTTCTTTTTCCCTTTGGGAAGCTCTTTTTCTTTGTTTGGCTTATGCCCATAGACTCGAAGATAATTTGAAGGAGATTCTTGGTTAACAAGAGAATTGTTTCCCCATTAATATCTACCGTCATGATATAAAGGAGAATTCGGCTGTCTTTGTTGCTGGTATCCTCAGTTTTTTTTTCCCTCTCTTGCAAGAATGTCACCAAGCTGCGATACAATGAGGTGTTCTATTTCAAATTGAGGTTTTTTTTTTTTTTTTCTCCTGCTGGGATCTGATCGATCCTCCTTCTCAACTGCAGATCAAGATTTATTTTGGATTGTGAGTTTATTTTTGGATCAGATCAGATTTTTTTTCCTGCATCAATCAAGTTTTAAATTACAGCCACAGATCAAGCTTCCTTTTATAGACCAGATCTGCTGATTGTTGGACTGCAACTATTTTTGCTGCTCTTAGTGTTCTTATTATCGTGATCCCCATCAGCTGGTATTTTTCTGCTCCATTATTTTGCTGCAACCTGATTTTCCTGCAAGACTTTTTTTAGGATCGATTCCCTTTTCAGCAGGGATCGATACCTTTGGTCTGTTTTTTTTTTGTGGATCTGGATCTTTCTGGTTCTCTATTACTGCAAGATCGTTCCATTGGATTCTTTATTTCTGCGAACTATATTGTTTTGGTTAGGATTGATTCCCTATATCAGCAGGGATTGATGCCCTATTTTTTAGCAAGCATCAAGTTCTTCCCTCAGCAGGTCTTACTTTTTCTTTTCCATCAGTATGATTGATCCGAAGGCTAATATGGAGTCTGTCCACGTTCAAGTCACTTCCGTCAAGTTGATTGGTTCATCAAATTATCTTCTTTGGAAGCAGGTGGTTACTATTTACATTAATGCCCGCGATAAATTGTCATATTTAAAGGATGATCCCCCTGATTCTAAGGCTGCCTATTATGCTACTTGGTCCTGAGAGAATGCTGCCAATGTCATGCATGCTCCACATCATTGCCAAGGGGGGTTTGGAATGACCTCCAAGAAAGTTTTTTTCTCATGAAACAAACTTGTCTCGTGTTTATGATTTATATGAATGTCTGTTCAATTATAAACAAGGGCGACAAATCCATTGTCGAATTTTATAGCAGTCTCAAGGGTAGTTGGGAAGATTTGAATGTTCATCAACCGCTCACTACTGACCTTAATACTCTGAAGGTTCAACTTGCAGAATTTCAAGTTGCTACTTTTCTCTCTGGCCTGAGTTCTGAATTGCAGCCCTTTAAAAGTCAACTTTTAGCTGGTGATAAGGTTCCTACCTTGAATGAGGCCTTTTGTCGTATTCAACAGATCATCAATCCTGTAATACTGTAAAAGAGAAAAAAACCAAAGAAAGAGACCAATAGAAAGGAGAGAAATGGTGGAGAGGGGGAGAGATTGATTGTGTTTATCTCCCCCTATCCCTCTACTATTTATAATCAATTAGGCAGCCCATGTTCAACTATCGACAGTCCATATACAGCTGTATATACAGTCAATATACTGCTGTCCATGTACAGTCCATATACAACTGTCCATATACAGCCATTGTACTGCTATCCATGTACAGTCCATATACAGCTGTCCATATACAACCAATGCACCACTAAGACACACCTAAGACCTAGTCATCATAAGACAAAGAAAGGAAAGATTAAAGATTGTAATCTTAACACTACCCCTCAAGCTGGGGCATATATGTCATTGAGACCCAGTTTGGAACACTGGAGAAGAAAAGTTTCCTTGAACAGAGCTTTTGTAAACATGTCACTGAGTTGTTAACTGGAGCGAGTAAATGGGGTAGAGACCACTTTAGACATTACAGCATCCTGAACAAAGTGGCAATCAACTTCTATATGCTTGGTCCTTTCCTTGAACACTGGATTACTGGCAATGTGAATAGCTGTTTGATTATCACAATACATAGGAATAGGTTGAGTGATTGGAAACCCCAGTTCACCCAAAATATTCTTCACCCACATAAGTTCTGCAGTAGTTTGAGCCATAGCCCGATACTCAGCCTCAACATTGGATCGAGCAATAGTAGTTTGCTTTTTGCTGCGCCATGTGATGAGGTTCTCTCCAAGGAATGTACAGTAACTAGTAGTTGAACGTCGATCATTATCAGCCCCAACCCAATCAGCGTCAGAATAACCACAGAGTTCAATGTTACTATGAGACCGATAAAGTAACCCTTTACCGGGAGCACCCTTGAGATATCGTAATATGCGACATGCAGCTTCCCGATGAACTTGTTTTGGAACCTGCATAAATTGACTAACGACTCCCACAACATAGGATATGTCAGGCCTGGTGATAGTAATATAAAGTAGCTTGCCAACAAGACGACGATACTGATGGACATCTGCATAATCCTCCCCATCACAGGTAGCAAGTTTGAGATGAGGATCCATAGGATTGTCAATTGGTTTACACTCAACCATACCGGTGTCAGTGAGGAGATCAATAATATACTTTCTTTGGGAGAGACTAATACCTTTGGGGCTTCGAACTACTTCAATGCCAAGGAAGTAACGAAGCACACCCAAATCCTTCATCTGAAAATGTTGATGGAGATAGGCTTTCATTTCATCAATACCCTGTAAGTCATCTTCAGAAACAATGATGTCATCAACATAGACCACAAGGATAACTACCTTGGAATTGCGACGACGAACAAAAACAGAGTGATCAGTATAACAAGGTGTGAATCCATAATCAACCACAACCTTAGTAAACTTGTCGAACCATGCCCGAGGCGACTGTTTTAATCCATAAATAGCCTTATGGAGCTTACACACTCGAGTGTCCCCCTGAGCAACATACCCCGGAGGTTGCTCCATATAGACCTCCTCCTGTAAGTCTCCATATAAAAAGGCGTTCTTGACATCCAACTGAAAAAGAGGCCAATTCAAATTGACGGCAAGTGAGATAAGAATCCAAATAGAATTAAGCCGAGCAACGGGTGAAAAAGTTTCAAAATAATCCACTCCATATGTTTGAGTAAACCCTTTTGCAACCAAGCGAGCTTTGAGACGCTCCACTGATCCATTAGGATTATATTTCATAGTAAAAATCCACCTACAGCGAACCACATCCTTCCCCAGAGGCAATTCCGTAAGGGATCAGGTATTCCGTGAAAGAAGAGCATCCATTTCGGCATCCATAGCCCGTTTCCACTCAAGTCGGGATAATGCCTCAGTATGAGAGGTTGGAACATCTGTATGAGCTAAGGCATAGGCAAAGTTTTGGTCTAACACAGGAAGGTGAGAAGTAGAGACATAATGAGCCATATGATATAATGGGAACTGAGTGCAAGAGCGTGTACCTTTCCGTAATGCAATAGGAAGATCATCTGACGAAGGCTGCGAGGAGGATGGGGCTGAGATTGGAGTGATGATTGGCACCTGGTCAGGGACAGCAACTGCATTCTGACGACGTTGATATACCTGTAATGGGGCCTCAACAGTAGTCGACTCAGGGGCAAGAGAAGAAGGCAAACCAGGATCCTGGATTAAGAACGAAACTGGTGGATCGGGGTATGGAACAGGGTAATAGGGTGTATGTTCGAAAAAGGTGACATCAGCACTTACCACTTGGCGCCTTGTCTGAGGGTCATAACAACGATACCCCTTTTGAGTGCGAGAGTAACCTATAAACACACTTGATAGCACGAGGCGATAATTTATTAAATCCAGGACGAAGGTCGTGTACATAGCAGGTGCATCCAAAAGTACGAGGAGGGATGACAAACAGAGGAGATGATGGATAAAGCAAAGATATGGGAGTTTGATTCTGAAGAACTGAAGACGGCATGCGATTGATCAAGTAGCAAGCAGTCAACACAGCATCACCCCAAAATATCGAGGCAAATTCATATGAAGGAGAAGAGAACGAGCAACCTCTAATAAGTGACGGTTTTTACGTTCTGCAACTCCATTTTGTTGAGGAGTGTAAGAACAACTAGTCTGATGAATGACACCTTTGGATGCACAAAATAAGGAGATAACAGTTTGAGTGTATTCAAGAGCATTGTCAGATCGAAAAATCTTAATGCCAATATCAAATTGATTCTTTATTTCGAAATAAAGTTGTTTGAATACAGAAAGGAACTCAGAGCGATCCTTTAGCAAATATAACCAAGTAGTTCTAGAGTAATCATCCACAAATGTGACAAAATAGCTAAAACCAGAACGACTCTTGACTTTAATGGGACCCCAAATATCAGAATGGACTAAGGAAAAAAGAGTTGTACTTCTAGGTATATTACGTGATGGGAAAGAGGAACGGTGGTGTTTTCCTAATTGACATGCCTCGCACTCAAGTGTATTGACATTTTTGCAACCAGGAACCATGAGTTGAAGGTGAGAGAGAGAAACATGACCCAACCGAACATGCCAAAGCATTGGTGAAACCTTAGTGGTAGTAAGTGCAGCGGTAGAGGATGGGATGGTGTCTAAGTAATACAGTCCGTCCTTCTCATGCCCCCCACCAAGTGTCGCCTTCGCCTGAAGATCCTGAAATACACAACAGGTAGGGAAAAAGATGACGGAACAGTTTAAGGTTTTAGCCAAAGAGCTAACGGATAGTAAATTCATGGGTAGACGAGGGACATGAAGCACAGATGAAAGAGATAAACTCGGGGATAGAGAAACAGTTCCCTTACCAAAAACATTGGTAGTGGAGCCATCAACAAGGTAAACATTGGACGGTTGCACCAGAATGGGTAAAAGAAGAAAATATAGATGACTTACCAGTCATATGAGACGAGGCTACCGAGTCAATAACCCAAGGAGTAGAGGCCATAGATGCAAAAAAGGCAGCATTACCTGTATGCGCCAAAGTAGCAGTGGGTGGAGCATTGCCGTGAGTATCCAACTGATTGAGGTGAGCCAACAGATTATGAAAATCATCCTTGGATAATGTAACAGTGGAAGAGGAACCTCCATCAACAAAAGGGTCAGGTGCGGGGGTATCACTCTGGGATATAACAACACCGGCTACCTGAGAAGGAAACCTTGAATTCCATTGAGGAGGCTTATCATTTTTCACCCAACAGCGATCAACAGTGTGGTTCTGTTTACCACAATAAGAACATATACGCATTGAAGCATCACCTCGACCACCACGACCTTTGCCAAAGCTACCACGACCTCTGCTAGAGCTACCACGACCTTGGTTGCTATTAGAAGTGAACAAGGCAAAGTTGTCATTGGTAGTAATGTTGTTGGACTTGGAGAAATTAGGGTTGACAATACCCTGAACACGGCAGAAGGCCTCATTCAAGGTCGGAACTTTATCTCCAGCAAGCAATTGGCTTTTAAGAGGCTGCAACTCAGAACTGAGTCCAGACATAAATGTTGCCACCTGAAATTCTACACGCTGAGCCTTCAAAGTATTGAGGTCAGTCGTAAGGGGTTGATGGACATTCAGTTCTTCCCAGATTCCTTTGAGAGAGCTATAAAATTCCGCAATAGACCTGTCTCCCTGTTTACAATTGAATAGACGTTCATATAAGTCATAAACCGGAGATAAGTTTGTATCTTGAAAGAAGCTCTCCTGTAAGTCATTCCAAATGCCCTTGGCTGTTGTGTAAAACATGACATTGGCAGCCACAGAAGGTTCCATAATATTAAACAACCAAACCATGATAGTAGCATTCTCACGGGTCCCAGTGCCATATGTCGAATCCTTGGAATCCGGGGGATCATCGTATATATAAGCTAACTTATCTCTAGCAGTGAGATAGATGGTCACAGCTTGCTTCCACAGTAGAAAATTAGATGAGCCAACCAATTTGATTGAAGTAATTTGGACATGAACACCATCCACGTGATTCTTAGATTCAGTCATGTTTGGAAAATAACCAAAACAAGAAAGAGAGATATTTGGCCAGAATCTTACTACTATAGCAATGGGATATCCTTCCAAAAAAAAATATTACTTCTTATCTTTCACTGCTACAGAGGAACAACCTATAGTACAGGAATGAATACCAACAAAAAACTGCTGAATAAGATGAGTTAAAAATACCAAGTAGCGCTGGTGGCTGAACACATTGATATCAAAAAAAAATATCGGGTTGAAGAAAGAATAGCTCTTGAACAGAAGCAATGTAATATAATCATAAAAAAAATTCAGGAATTGTGCATATTCGCAGAACTGATGAAGAACAGATTCCAAACAAATACCGTGTTGAGATCCCATGTTAATCGACTCCATCTTAGCGAGGTTTGAGTCTAGAATTCATGGGACAAAATTAGGGAAAGAGAAGAGAAGAGAGAGAACCGAAATAGACTCTCAAACCAACAACCAAAAACTTGCAGCAGAAGTTTATTAACCTCGCTCTGATACCATGTAATACTGTAAAAGAGAAAAAAACCAAAGAAAGAGACCAATAGAACGGAGAGAAATGGTGGAGAGGAGGAGAGATTGATTGTGTTTATCTCCCCCTATCCCTCTACTATTTATAATCAATTAAGCAGCCCATGTACAACTATCGATAGTTCATATACAGCTGTGTATACAGTAAATATACTGCTGTCCATGTACAGTCCATATACAGCTGTCCATATACAGCCAATGTATTGCTATCCATGTACAGTCCATATACAGCTGTCCATATACAACCAATGCACCACTATGACACACCTAAGACCTAGTCATCATAAGACAAAGAAAGGAAAGATTAAAGATTGTAATCTTAACAAATCCCAACTTTTCTAAATCACACAACACGTTTGCCTCCGACAACTCTGCCTTAGTGACTACCAGTGGCAGCCGTGGACGTGGTAATTCTGGTAAAGTCCGTGGTTGGGGTCATGGTCGTGGCGGGGGTCGTGGCCGTGGCATTAATTGTCTTTGCTCCCATTGTGGTAGACAAAATCATATTGTTGATCGCTGTTGGCTATTGCATGGTAAGCCTGCTTAGTGTGGAACTGTGTCTCCTTCTCAGTTTGCAGGTACGGCTCAATCGAATAGTGACTCATCCTCCTACCACTCTAGTCGACGGGGCCTCCTCTTTGTCAGTCACATTATTTAAGGAAGATTTTCATAGCATGCTTTCTTGTTTCAATCAAATTGATACTCAGGGCTCCAGTTCCTCTTCCATGGCTACCTTGGCTCATACAGGTATTATTGCATTACTTGCATTGACCACCTCTACCAATTGGGTCATTGATTTTGGTGCTTCTTCTCACATGATGGTTAAGGCCTCAGTATTTTCACCTTTTAACCATTGTCCTCAACCATCCAATGTTTAATTAGCTGATGGATTCACCTCTCACGTGTTTGGAAGGGTGACGTATCATCTTTTACCTTATTCATGTCCCTTTGTCTCCCTATGAATTCCGTGAGTACTTTGGCTAAAGCTTTTAACTGCTATGTCACCTTTTCCCCTACCTGCTGTGTATTTTAGGATCTTCAGATTCAGAGAAAGGCGACGATTGGTGGGGGGCATGAGAAGGATGGACTATACTATCTGGACTACATTCCATCATCCGCTGCTACACTCACTACTACTACTGGTGTTTCTCCTTTACTATGGCACTATTCGCTTAGGACATTTGTTTCTCTCTAAATTACGGTTCATGGTTCCAAGTTGTAAGTCGGTTCCTTTTCTTGAGTGTGAGGCTTGCCAACTGGGAAAACACCATCGCACTTTCTTTCCTTCTCGTGATGTGTCCAGGAGTCTTGCCCTCTTTTCCTTATTTCATTCCGATATATGGGGTCCTATTAAACAGTCTAGTCGTGCTGGGATTAGTTATTTTTCCTATGTGAACGATTATGTCCTACCATGTGATTATATTTGTTAAAGGATCATTCTGAGTTCCTTCCTATCTTTAAACATTTTTATTTAGAAATTAAGAATCAATTTGGTGTTAGCATATAATTTTTCGGTTTGATAATGCCCTTGAATACACTCAGTTGGTCATTTCGTTGTTTTGTGCTTTTAATGGCATCCTTCTTCAGACTAGTTGCCCGTACACCCCTCAGCAAAATGGTGTTGTAGAACATAAAAATCGTCACTTATTAGTGGTTGCTCATTTTCTTCTCTTTCATATGTACTTACCTCGTTATTTTTGGGGTGATGCTTTAACCGCCTGCCACTTGATTAATTGGATGCCCTTTTCTGTACTTCAAGATTAGTCACCTATCTCCCTGTTTATTCATCCTCTCCATTGTTTGCCTTACCATCCCGTACCTTTGGTTGCACTTGTTTTGTCCATGATCTTCGGCCTAGCCTTGACAAATTGTCTTATTGTGTGGTTAAATGTGTTTTCATTGGCTACGCTCGCACTAAAAAAAGATGTGTTATGATCCTCTTTACTGACGCCAAATTGTTAGTGCAAACATCACCTTCTTTGAGAATACACCGTAGTATCCAGCTCCCAGCTCGGATCCGCCAATTCCAGCTTTGGTTCCATTCCCTGATGTGGTTTCCCCACTCAAATTGGCACCGATCCCCTTGCTACTGCTCCTCTACAAGTGTATTTCCGTCATCACCCTCTACTCCGGTATCGGCTGTTGCCCCTCTCTCGCCTCACTCCTTATCGGACCTTTTGTCTACTGATCTTCTTATTGCATTTCGAAAAGGTACTCGTTTGTGCACTCAACTATCCCAAGTAGCCTATCCTATTGCTCATTATGTCTCTACATCCCATATCCCCTTATCTCACTAGACCTTTGCTTATGCCTTATCCCATGGTACTATACCCACATCTTATATTGAGGCATTAACCCCGGCCTGAGTTGAAAAAGGCTATGGATGTTGAGATAGACACTCTCCTTTCCCGACAGACCTGGCCTCTTGTGGAGTTACCACCAGATAAGGGTATTTTTCATTGTCGCTGGGTGTTTACTATGAAATATAACCCCGATGGTATTGTCGAACGTCTGAAAGCTTGCTTGGTTGCCAAAGCTTTACTCAGACCTACGGGGTTGATTATTTTCAGACGTTTTTTTCCCCGTTGCGCGTCTCAATTCTGTTCGGGTTCTTATATCTCTTGTTATCAATCTAGATTGACCTCTTTTTCAGTTAGATATCAAGAATGTCGCCTTATATGGTGATTTACATAAAGATGTCTATATGGAGCAATCTCTGGGGTATGTTGCTCAGGGGGAAAGTGCTGCCTACAATGTGTGCAAACTTCACCAGAGCAATATATGGTCTGAAGCAGTTTCCATGTACTTGGTTTGACAAGTTCACAAAAGTCATGATGGACTTTGGCTTCACACCATACTATTCTGATCATTCAGTGTATATTTATCGTCACGATTCTAAGGTTGTTATTCTTGTGGTCTATGTGGATGCCATTATCATTTTTGGAGATGACTTGACAACTATGGACGAGATTATGGCCTATCTCCATCAGGATTTTCAGATTAAAGATTTGGGGGTTTTCATTATTTCCTTGGTATTGAAGTAGTTCATAACTCCTAAGGTATTAGCCTTTCTCAGTGGAAGTATGTCCTTGATCTTCTAATTGAAACTGGTATGCTTGGTTATAAACATTATTGATGTTCTTATGGACCCTCACCTTAAATTGGCTACTTGTGACGATGAGAATTTTGGCAACGTTCGTCATTGTCAACGGCTTATTGGAAAGCTTCACTATCTCACTATTACTGGGCCTACATTGCATAGTTTGTTGGGGTTTTGAGTAGGTTAATGCAGACTCAAAGCTTCATTGGGATGCTGCTTGTTGAATTTTGAAGTATCTCAAGGGGCCCTTGGTAAATGATTGCTTTATCAGTCTCATCAAAATATTGATCTCTGTGGTTATTTTAGGCTATCTTTGGTTTCATTTTTATTTTTGTTTTTCTGACAGGTTTTTGTTTTTATAGGTGTTTGGTATCATTTTTGAGTGCTGTTTATGAAAAGAAAAAAAAATTAAAATAGCCCCAAAAGGTGTTTTTGATTGTTTTTGTGCAAGTGTTTAATGAGCATGTGTTTAAGTGAGGGTAAAATAGTAAAATCAATATTATTTATAACATTAGCTTCTCATCCACTACTCATTCTTTTTCCCTCTTTGTTTCATGGATTCGGCCACCATAAAACACCATTTTTGGCCATCGAACCTTCGATCTGTTCCGTTGGATGTCAAGTATAGTAAAAAACGGTAAGAGCTTCCAAATTTCAAGTCGATCGGAGTAGGGGATCACTAGACATCAAGATTTGAAAAACTCTGCAACTTGAAGAAATCCAACTCTTGTTCTTGATTTTAGTCACCTCAGTTGTACTTTTCTCGCCGTTCAACATCCGATCAGATCCATTGGATGTCAAAATTTAGGAAGAAAAGGTAAGGGCATCCAAATTTCAGGTCGATCGGATAATGGGATCACAAAATATCATAGCTTGGAAAATTCTGCAACTTGAATAAAGTCCAACTCTTGTTTTTTATTTCGACCACCTCAGTTGTACTTTTCTGATTGTCCAACTTCCGGGCAGATCCGTTGGATGTCAAGTCCAGGAAAGAAAGAGTAAGGGTATCCAAATTTCGTTTCAATCAGATAAGGGAATCACAAGATACGATGGCTTGAAAATTTTGCAACTTGAAGAAACAAAAATAGATTTTTATTCAGCTCTCAACTTGGTGATATGTTTACCAAGGTATTGTTCAAGACTGTATTTCTTCAAAACTGTTGCAAGTCGGGACTTGGTGTTATCTATGCTCCTCCTCTAGCTTGAGGGGGAGTGTTGTGAATTTGGTTCGATAGTCTAGGTGTCACCTAGGCTGGTTATGTTTAGTTTCTATTTTTTAGTCTTTATCTTGGACTCTATTAGAGGATCCTTCTTGGACTCTACTTCTGTATTTTGAGTCACTTTAGGAGTCCTTTTCTTAGCCTATAAATGAAGCTTAGTGTGAGGGGGAGCGGTACAACAAATCTTTCTCTCGTCTCTCACAATTCTCTTCTCCACGATCTCACTCTACTCTTTTTTCCTGGTTTGGTTTCATCAATGTTACAGACTGCAATATCCAAGACAAGAAAATGTAGTTTGATATTACTTACTCAAAAAAAAAAAATGTAGTTTGATGAACTAGATTTCTCTCTGAGAGCCTCAACAGTTTCAAAAGCGCCATTACTGCTATGGAATTGGAAAGGGCACTAATGAGTGCTAACAAAGATGGAATTGGAAGAATATCTATGCTTTCTCTTTCTAGGGCCCCAAAAGTAAAAGAAATGATGGAGAGGTAGAATACACAATCTGTGATGATTCATTAGAAGATACAAGAATCCTCCCACCGAGTGGGTCACAAAAGAACCAAAACTGGTCACTTCGATACAGTGCCAAGGCAGTCCATATACTCTCGTCAAACTCTTGCATCAGCAGAAGATTCTAATTTAACATATGAAAAAACAAAGGCTTTTTTCGGGTTAGACAGCCTTCTTGAGAGTGAAGGCAAGGGTCTTTGAGGTGAACTTTTCAAGGCCATCATAAGCTTTCTCTGCACAAGTGACGGCATAGATCTGCATAAATGCTGGCATATTGACGGTGACAACCTTCACTCTGATGGTGGAGAAGAACTCATTCAGCTCCATTCGTGCTCTGAAACAATATCGATGACTTCTTCGGCTCCTCAGTATTATTGCCTTATATTTCTCTGTTTCTTTTCCTTGTCAACTTGACGCCTTTGTTGCTGGTGATGGTATTTTTTTTTTTTTTTTTTTTGGGGGGGGAGAGGGGAAGAAGAGACACGATGCTGATTAGGTGACCGATGTCAGAGAAAGAGAGGTGGAGAGTGAAATAGAGAAGGACGGAGCAGGAGAGGGGGAGAGCATCCACTGATCAGTAACCAACGATGTCATCGGAGAAGAAAGCCTCATGTGTGTGTGTGTGTGTGTGTGAGAGAGAGAGAGAGAGAGAGAGAGAGAGAGAGAGAGAGTTGTGGTGCCCTTGATGTTCATGACTATCATTTGAGTCTTCCATTGTTCGTTTTTTATTTTTTGCATTTTGTTCTTGAAAACAGGAATTTTTTTTTCACTTCTGTGTTTCTGTTCATTTTGTATTCCAAGTGTCTGCTTCACTTTGGGCGAACAGAAAAACAAGCCCAACTTAAACTTGTTTTGTTATTTTTGTGTTCCCACAGAACAAAAGAACATTAGAAATATTTCCGCGTACTGTTATCAAACACTGTCTTAGTGTTATGAGTAATGACACTCGTTGAGAAAATGGTTTCCTTAAAGGGGATGAATCTTTGAACACCTAGGCTATTATTGGTTTATCAAGGCAACGAATTGCTTAGACTACTAAATTTATATATGATTTCGAAGATTATTTCAATATGAGGTGCTAATATATTATAGATAAATGTTTGAAACTAAGCAATGAAGCGTAGTTTACTTAATTATTTTAGACAACATTTTTTAGCGTACCACGTGTACATGTGTATCTGCTTGCGTGCATGAGTATCTCAGCTTTTGCTTTTGCATGTGCATGTGCAGTTCTAGTAGGTTCCTAGCATTGTTCATTGTCTGCTTTTACTAAATACTGAGAAGTGAAAGAATTACAACAGCATATAGTTTTTGAAAGAATTACAACAGTATATAGTTTGAACTTTTTTTTTTTTGGGGGGAAGTTCAGTTTGAATATGTTAGTTTGAGGTGTTGTGATTTCTAGAGAACTTGAAAGTGGGATGTAAGAGCTATGTGCTATGAAAGTAATAGGTATGGAGTCATCTGATATTTCTTATGTGCTACAAGAATTGCCCTACCTTCATGAGCTGAGAAATATCTATAGGTCCTTCCATATTTTGTTAATGCTACTGTCTTTTGTTTTCTATTTAATTGATTAATCCATGTATCAGTTGACCATTTATGAGTCTATTGTGTTCGTTTTCTTGCATCTTTTACGCAATGCTATTCTATGTATTCATTGTGTTCATTTCCTTGTATGTTTTAGGGTTTTACACAATGCTAATATATGTTGCTGATATAATTATCTTCAGGATATTAGCTAATTCCAAGCCTTGTCCCAAGTGCAAGCGCCCAATTGAGAAGAACCAGGGCTGTATGCATATTACATGCACGCCTCCTTGTAAATTTGAGTTTTGCTGGTAAGATAGTCATAATCTGTGTGGTAATCAGTTTCCCTTTCCATTGTAAATTTTAAGTCTTGAATTGTGTACTCCTGACAGTAAAATTTTACAAGTCAAAATATTTTCTATGAATGTTTTTCTGCCTGTTAACATCCCCTTCTACTTCATTTTTTTCTTTATGCATGACATTGACCTTATGTGGTTGCAGGCTTTGCCTTGGTGCATGGTCAGATCATGGTGAGAGAACAGGTGGCTTTTACGCTTGTAACCGTTATGAGACAGCAAAGCAAGAGGGAGTTGTAAGAATTTTTTTTTTCTGTGCTCACTTTTTTAATAATTTTCTGTGATTAAGAGCTGCAGTAACTTCTCTTTATGCTATTGTTTACAGTATGATGAGACTGAGAAAAGACGAGAGATGGCTAAAAATTCTCTAGAGAGATATACTCATTATTATGAACGTTGGGCAACCAACCAGTCGGTATGATTGGTTTTATGAATTCTTGTAGCTTTGAAGTGGTCTCTTTTATAGCTATGTTTCTTCTGTAGCACATAAAAAATCAATCCTTCAGCTGGAATATGTTTCCTTTCATGCTTCCAATGTTTTGCTTTAGTGGTAGTTGAGTGTGTGCTCATCTTATAGTGGTGAATCTGTTAGTTACTTTGTATCTGTCAGACTTGGTATGGTCTTATGCATCTATAATATCTTCATTTGTACAAACAAGTAAGTTAAATTTTTTTATTATGCCAAGTGATGATAATTTTGCTTGTCATGATTGGCATATTTGTATAGAAAATAATCTTAGCGTATTCCTTTTGTGATTGAGTTTTAACGCTTTTACATCACAGAAGACTTTACTCCTGGCAGCTAAAAGAGAAGAAATTATATGCATTGAGTGAGAACTATGGCTGCTCAGAAGGATCACATAATTGGATTCTTTATTACTGATAGTACTATGCAAAATGAAAAACGAAGGGGGGAAAAATGGGATAATTTTAGAATAAGAAGTCAAATGCTCTTTTGATTTTTTGCTTTTTCTGAATCATCAACAACAAAAGAATAAATTCCATTTCTTAATAAAGATGTAGTTACAACCGAAACTTGACTATAATGCTATTCTTCTGCATTTTTTTTGGGCAAATGGAAATAAATTTATAAACAGAACAGAGTTGAATCTATAGCAAGGATTCCCTTTTTGGGGGAAACCTAAGGGGAGCGAAGAAAATTACAATGAGTTTTGACTGGAAGTCCTATCCACATTGATTTAGATTGGTAGATCCCAAGCATTAACAATGAGTGTTTCAAGGTGAATCCATGCACGGCTGTCTCCCACTGGATATGAGGCTTCCATGGATTTCAAAGACAATGGAATCCCATATTTGACTGAATCTCCTGGATTTACCAGTCCATGTCCTATGGTGATGCTCCATCCATGTGATAGATGGTTGCACAAAAGGCAGGTTTGACGACAAGATCACATATGGTTTTCCATCTGAAGGTTTTGCGGATCCATCTCCACTCCTTGTTGAGAGCGTGGATCCTCTCATGAGAAGGCTAATATCGGGGGAGGATTCCTTCCAAAAGTTGAGAGGAGAAGGGCCACTTAAAAGTTGAGTGATGAATGTCTTTAGTGGCCCCTACATAGGGAGCAATTGGCTTGAAGAGGGAGATTTGTTTGCATTAAAGGAAAGCATACGTGGGAAGGGTTCAAGTGAGAACTCTCTAATAAATGAAGCTGTGGCAGGGGAGGAATCCCTTGAATCAGATGACGTCAATTCAGGGGACTTTTGCAGTTCGAGATCAAACCAACTCCTAGGCTGAAGAAGAGGTGAATATCCCATTGCTGACACCATCCACATAACAAGATCTATGCTTCTCCTAGGTCTTCTGACAGTGTCTCGAAGAGATGGCGAGGCTTGAAGCAGAGTAGCAGACTAGACGAGGAGAGGCGACCCTGATGCCATGTGCCATCAGAAGGGATATTAGCCACTGTAGCCAACCTGTCATGCCCGACTCGAATCTGATTCTTTTTCCATACCTTTTGAGAAGAACTCAAAGGGGTGCCAATTATCCAGCCTTAAAAGAGTGGAGGATCCATCATTAATCCCTATCTTAAGGGTGTCACCAGAATCTTTTACAAAGTTAACAAGATATTCCTTCTGTACGAGAGAGTCCATATAGAACCAGATTTGAGATGTCTAGCATGCATCCAATCTAGACACTAGAAGGCACTCATCAGAGATTCAGTCTTCTGAGAGATGGATTGAGGGAGCCCAATAATCCTGTCCACTATACAAACTTTGTATAGCAACCATGATCAATTCCAAGTGACCTGCAAAGGATAGGAATCTAGCTTTCTAGAGTTGAAGCTTTTTTCGGAGGCGGTCTAAAATAGGAGAATAATGGTGGGTCAACAATCTGGAAGATATCAGAGTGAGGCTAAGATATTTGATTGGGAGGTATCCCAAGTTGAAACTTGAAATTCTACCTCGAGTTTTTGACCGAGACAACTCGGTTTCATAGAAGGCCAAAACGAGTTGGAGGCTTGATACCAAAAAGTATCAGATTTCGCCCGAGATTTCACTGTTTTGACCAGGTTTCGACCGAAACTTTGTTTTCACCTTATAAAACAGACACGCAGGGTTTGGTTTCAACCAAGGTTCTAAATCTTGGTTCTCGACTTGGTGGTCTGAGATATCTGAGATTTTCGAAAATCTCATTGAGACTGGTTTTTTTGAACATATAAATGCCGAGATTTCCGAGATTTTGAGGTCTTGAGAAGGTCGAGATGTTCGAGATCTCGCCGAGATCTAGAAATATGGTTTTAACCTTACAATTTAGAATAGCTAAGTAAACAATACACAATAATAACACTTATTACGCATCACTTATTTATGGCTAATTTCATTTAAGTAAATGTTGTACATAACTAACTCCCTTTAAAATCCAATAAAAATAGTCTAAAATTCAAATTCCAAAAGGATAAAAAATCAATTCTCCAGTTCAAGAACAAAAATTGGATTTTTTATCGTAGGCGATTTTCAACTTTCGAGTGCTAGCCTTTTTCTCCAATATAAAAATTTTGTAAAACTTTTTTGGAGTAAAACATCACTGAAAACCAAGAGTCTGTCAAAATAATCTTTTATTTTGATGTCTAAAAATTTATTTCCATTCAGGCTGACTTTAAACAGCATTCCCCTACTCCGATTCTAATTGGGGGGGGGGGTGTTTTTTTATTTATGAATAAATAAATATAAGGCTTTAAAGTCTCAGTTTCCAGTTGCTGTACTCCTTGTATACATTACAAAGCTATGGTCCAAACTTAGAAAAACCATTTAGCATGTTCTTTTGGGGACCTAATTCAGGGAATATGTGAAACAGTGTAACATTAGGCAGCACACATATTTTGGGGTAAAAAAAAACATTTTATATGGACATCGAAACTGCCCAAAAAAACCCCCAGGTTTCGACCTCATCTCAGTCAAAATCTGGTTGGTTTTGGTTTCATGGCTGGTTGAGACCTGCCTTGAAATCAAAATTTAGAACCTTGGTTCTATCAACCCTTGCCTAGAAGATGGAGGATTTTTGCCTGTTAGGTTAAATTCCTGACATAGTCCCAACTCCTTCAAGTGTGTTAGAGATGCTTTCCACAGGTTTTGCACTGGCCTTGGTGATGATTATGACATCATTTGCACTTTGGGAACCAATCAATTTCATTGAGCTCTCTCTATCTTCATTTGAAGGCTCTGAGAGAGAAATCCATAATGAGGGTGATGTGATAGGGTGACATAAGAGACCCCTGTCTAAGATCTCTTTGGCTGTTGAAGTATCCCCCTGAGCTTCTATTGATAAGGATAGATGGACGGGCCGAAAAAATGCAATGACGTATCCAATTCGCGAAGGTAGGAGGGAAATGCATATTGACAACACTTCTTTAAGAAATTCCCATCTCATCAACACTGCTTTGTGAATATCCACTTTCATCAAAGCTGTCGGTGATGTAAGACAGCTTACTAGGTCTCCTACACTTACAGCTAGCTAGGTATTAGGTTACCTATTGTTTAGCTAGTAAGGATATATTGCAGTAGCATATATGTCTTGCAATAGTGTTTAAAGCTGAATTTTATTAACCCATGTATAATATATACCTAGCAGTAGTTTACCAATTCAGCAATGTTCAAATAGGATGACTTGGTATTCCGAAATAATAAGGCAGCATTGATCAAGTTGTTGTGCATAACATTTCAATACCAGTAAAATAATGACAGCTATATGCAGTGCAGTGCTTAGGAAAACCATTTGCATGTAAATACATCAACAATTCAATATAAGAAAATGGAATACTGACCATAAATGATGCTGAAATATAAGGACCAGCTCATGGTTACAACCGAGCTCAGTCTGAGATACTGTTCAGCAGTAGGATGAACAGAACAGAAATGGAAAATAAAATAATAACAAACTATTTGTTGGCCATAATAACACAAAATTAAGAAATAGGAAAAAAAAAATTGATAAATAGACTATTGGCTGTCTATTAATAACAGGGAAAAAAAAGAATTAAAAAACAATGTCCCTAAAGCATAGTTGTCAAGGCGACAAGGCGATCCAAGGCGTTTGAGGCCATCCTGGGCGCCTAGGCGCCTAGGCGCCGCCAGGGCGCCAGGCACCAAGGAGTTGCCGGTATATTTATATTAATATATTAATGTTATATTAATGTTTATATATATATGCAAAGATTCTACATAAATAAACATTTAAGACATAGTTTAATTAATATAAGAAAAACAACAAAGAAACAAATAATTGAGTTAAGTAGGCAACACGTATTTATGACAACATTTACTTATTTTTAACAATTTCGGAGTGTAACTCCTTAATATATTCGGATCAAGCAATCTCAAATTCATTGCAAAGCTAGTATAATCGCTTTCCAACAAATCCTAGATTGCTTGAATCCGAAGTTATATGAAGGAGTTACACTCGTCAAACCTGTTCAAGAGCGAATCCGTTAAAAGTCATCCGAATGTAAATTATTTTTGGGCATCAAAACAAGATATTATTTTGGGCACTCTTGGTTTTTAGTGATACTTTACTATAATAAGATTTATGGAATTTTATATTTGAAAAGCCTAGCATTTTGAAGTTGAAAATCGCCCCGCACGAAATACGATTTTTGTTCTTGAACTGAAGGGTTGACTTTTATCCTACGAATTTGAATTTTAAATTATTTTATTGGATTCAAATAGGGGTATTTGCTTATTTATGAATAATATCTTAAGTAAATGAAATATAAAATTAAAAAACATTTACTTAAATGATATTAGTCATAAATAAGTAGTCGGTAATAATAAGTCTCGTCGGTAAATGTTGTTCTGTCCAGCCTAATAAATCTGTGAGCAAATTCGGGAGATCAAGGAAACACACATAAGGCCCAGGCGACGCCCGGGCATTCCGGGCGCCCAAGGCGTCCAAGGCGGCGCCTGGGGCGCGCCGAGAGCCGGGCGACCGCCCGGCAACATTCATAAGGCGCCCGGCGCCCGGCCCCGGATTCACGCCAGGGCGGCGCCTGGAGGACTATGTCCCTAAAGAAGGGGATTATAGTGAAGAACAACATTCATACACAAAATGGACTGAAAAATAAAGGCACTAAATTCATGGACTGTAGAGGTGATTCACAGTTTCAGAAATAAAGAATTAGAAGAAAGAAGAAGGAAGAAAGGGTTAGGGAATTCAGGAACAACATAGAGATGGGGGGCATAGTTCGAAATCTCGGATCTTGAGGGTGTCTCGACCCTTGAGAAAACCGAGATTATCGAGATCTAGATCTCGGCGAGAACCTGTCGAAACTCCCAAAGGGTAAAAATGGGAGTTTCGACAGGTTTTTTTTATGGTTTAAGCCATTTTTTGATGTTTTAAGACCATTTTAAGGCTATATACTGCAGGAAAATACTTATTTAATATATATAAACACATTCGAAACATAAAAAGTAATCACATTGTCGGAAAATCATATACTCATAAATCATAAATCATAAATCATAAATCATAAATCCCACAAAATGACATAACTCACAAGTGCTCATTATATGAAAGACTTAAATACTCAAAATGAAATAATACATTCCCATCAGTCAATCCCAATGTCTAATCATATGTAGAGTGGCGTGCAGGTTCCATCTGATCAGATTGACTTTGCTGAAGAAAATATATCTCGGTCTGATAAACAAAGTCTTGCCACGACATCCTTCAGCTATAGAAGGTCTGGTAGCCTTCCACATATTTCTCATACACATGATCCGGGAAGTTTCTCAAGATACCTAACCTTGGATACAATTCACTATAATGTGGAGTAAAGTGAGCATATATTGGCTAGTGTGGGGGCGTGGTTCTCTGCAAATTCGGGACTGAAAAGAGACTGTCCACAAAGTTGGAGCCAGTTTGTAATGTAGCATTACTAGTATTAGCGGAATAATCATATGCACTTCGCATCATGCGGTCATCATCCCCGGAATAAGAATAGTATGCCGAAGTGGTGCCAAATCAATGACCACTCCACTGCCCCTGCTCCTATCTACCGCTACCCTGAATGCTTAGTCCTCCAAATCTTGTAGACATGCTATCAATTTCAACATCAGACATAATATCAGGATCAAGAACGATGTCAAAGAAATGTTCTTCTTCTTCCACTGGTTGCAAAGGGCGCTCCCGTTGACGAGACCTACATGTATACCCAGTCGTAGGTCGTGATGAAGATGCGTGCCCACCATGATCTGGATCTTGTGTAGCGTGTGTGTACTGACTCTCGTAGGTCCATCTAATAATGGGTACGTTCGGTCTAGGATCATCGCCACCACCACCCTCATCACCACCACCACCACCACCACCTTCATCACCACCACCACTACCATCATCACCACTACTATCAGAAGCTGACCAGCCACTTTGATCCATTGTATCATCATCGCCTTCTGGGTCACTACCAACTGGGGGGTCAAGCTACTGTGCGTGTACACGACCCTCATCTGAGGACAAACCGCTCGAGATTAGAACCCATCGGAGCAGACACAGTGGGTTCGGGCATCCCACCAAGCTCATCCATCACTGGTACTGCTGTGTCTCCTACCCATTCCACATAGGGATCCTCCTCATCTGAAGATAGTTGGAAGACGTTGGCTAGCTCGATTAACTCTTGTTCATTTCTTTGTTCAAACTTCAAGCACTGTACTCTCAGTCTCATGTTGTAGTGGGCGTACACCAAGTCTTTTAGCCGTTGAGAGCCTAATTTATTCCGCCTCTTTGAATGGATAATGGAGAAGGTACTCCAATTTCGCTCATACTCAGATGTGGAACATGTCTGAGATAGGACTTTGATTGCTATTCTCCTCAACTCAGTTACATGCTCGCCATACAACAACAACCACTCAGCTGCACAAGAAGAATAACACATTTTAATACACATATTAAATAAGATATGTTACTTGAAAATTTCAATTTCCATAATTCTATACCAGGATCGGTCTTATCTCGTCCAACCACTGCGGAAGGAGTTCCAAAACTCCCGAGACCATCTCTGAACGTTTTAATCTACACCCATTTCAAAATTTATAACCATTAGCTATTGTAATATATGAATATTTAAATAATTCAACACTTAAACCATACAACTCACCTCCAGATTGACTAGTGCTTGTACAATATAATCTGACACCAATTTTGCCACAACATCTTTTACCGCACCGATAAGGTCAGAATTGAGCCTAAGCACATGTGAATATTGATACTTGGGGTTTAAATAGTATGCTGCAAAATATGAGTCGCCAGATTAAAATATAGTACTAACTATAAAGTGGAACTAAATTAAAGACATTATTAAATATACTCACCAGCCTTATGCAATGGGTGCATCAGCTGACTCTCCTATCGATCTTTGATAATCTTCACAAAATGTTTGTTTCCACGTGGAATCACAACTTTTATACAGTCCTTCAACATATCCATGGTAGCATATAAATGTGGCATGGTGGGCTGGAATGCTGTATCCACTAATCTCAGCACCTTCACCACTGGCTCCAGAATTTTGACTACATCCTTCAGCATTTTCCAAAATTCCTCTTAAGCTATAGTAGTTTGTGCTTGAACCCCAGTAGGAGAGCTGGACTCCTCCACCCAAACCAATCCTCAGATGCAAACATCGATTTGAGGCCTACCATCTTTGCCTGAAAGCTCTTTAGTGCTATGTAGTTGATAGCAAATCTGGTAATGCCGGGTCTTACCAAGTCCCCTCCACATCTATCCCTTAGCAAGTTCAAAGAATAGCCATGGTTGTATACAGATGTTGTCACCTGGCATGCTTGTTCGACCAATTGCTTTACTTTTTGGATCTTGCCCATGTCTTTCAACATCAAGTTAATGCAATGGGCAGCACATGGAGTTCAGAAAAAGGTTATAGTTAGCCATCATCATCTTTCCTGCCTTCTTATAGTTGCTGCCATTGTCTGTCACAATTTGCACCACATTTGTAGTACCAACTTCATCTACCACTGTCTGTAGCAATCCATAGATGTAGTTAGCATCTTTTGTGATGCAGATGCATCCACAAACTTCAAGAATGATGTCTTCCCATCATTGTAAACCATGAAGTTGATGATGGACTTTCTAGTGGGACCAGTCCAACCATCACACATAACAGTGACCGCATATGTACCCCATTTATTCCTTAACCCTTATCCATACTTCTAGCTTTTTTTTAATTCTTGGGAGATATACATTCATCACTTCATATGGAGTGGAGGCTTTAACACCAGGACTAGCCTGAGCAACTGCATCAAATGAAGGCTGATAGTATGGGCCACCACTGGCATTTGCTGGGATACTATTATAAATGGACCACCTAACATAGGCATTCCCAATAAATTCTTTTGAACCCTTCCAGTTCCATATACTCTTCAATCTCTTCAGCTTGGCGCCAGCGTTTCTAAAAACTGTTGGATCCTACATAATCCTCATCCCTAGTAGTAGCAGGTGCAGGTGGTGGTGCCTGGGGTTGTGTTCTAGTATTTTTTGATTTTCTAAACATAGAAGTTAACCCCCCCTTACTCCGTGTTTGTGGTTCTTCAGGCTGCTAAAATGATCCACTACCACCTGCCCCTAAGGGTCTTTGCCTCAATCTATCCCGGTCTATCTCATGGCTGACTTTACTAGCCATTGTTGCCCATCTTAGATCTCTGGCCTCTTGCTTAGTCATACCCCTGGTAACTATACCATCATCATCTGAACTATCATCATCCAAACCACGCATTGTGCCTTGGATTGGTTCCTCAAATTGTTTACTTTTTTCTTTCTCTGCCCTTCTCTACTGGCCTCCCTTCATCTGTGCAGCTATGGCCTTGGTAATCTCCACAGGAACTATAGCACATTTTGCCACGTCTGTAGAAGTCCCACTCAAGTGTTGCTTAAGTCTTGTAATCCCACAAGATATAAGCTTATTCCCACAAAATTTGCATTGGGTCTTCTTTCTATCATCGTCAATGGCGGTACAATACTGCCAAGCCATGTCAGTACGACCAGCATCACCACCTCCCTTACGAGAACCCGAAGCAGCCATTATACTTAGAACGAGGCACTGTTACATAAGATGATAAATAGAGAAATTTAAATCAATAGATTTATAATAATAAAACTTAAAATGGAAGAACATAAAAACATCAAATATGCAAATACAACTCAAAACACATTGAAATTACTTTTCAAATTTTTAAAACTATTTTATAAGAAAACATAATATTTTTTTTCTTGATTTTTCCTAATTTTACATAATTATTTAGATATTATTATTAATTTTGGATATTAAATAAAAATAATTTATTTTTCCAAAAATATAATCCGACAACATGGAACCGTAGATTGGCAATATGTTGAACACCAACAGATAAGTATTAATATATTTTTTATTAATTTTTTATTGCTGAAAAATAGGATTTATTTATAAAAAATCATAAAAATAAAAATATGTATGGAAAAAAAACTGAAACTGTGGCCACGTAGATCGGCCAACGGTGTTCATCATATAATATTTTCAACAACATCTAATTAATATTTATCATATATTTTTTAATTTTTAATTACTGAAAAATACCTTTTTTTTTAACAGAAAATCAAAATAAAAAATATATATGCAAGAAATAATTTTGAAAGGGTGAGGTTGTAGATCGGCCTAATGACTCACATATATAAATTTCATGATGATCCAATATATATTGAACATATTCATGTGAAAAAGTAAGTTTTAGGGAAAAAAAAACAATACCTCAACTATTTGGTAGAAAGATTTGGTAAAATGGATCCTCCAACAACTAAATCTTGACAAGATTTGGAAAGAGCAGTTCAAAATCGAACCCTAGAAGAAATTTGGAGAAGAAACAGTGGAGAGAAGTATGAAAAGAGAAGAAAGAAGATGAAGAAATGAGTCTCGGTCGAGATTTCGACCAAGATTCATACTTAAAAGGCTGAACCAGTTGGAAACTGGTTCAAAAGGTCGAGACCAGTCAAAACTGGTCGAGATATTTCAAGATCAGTTGGAAACAGGTCGAGCCCAGTTGAAACAGGTCGAGAACTAGTCGAGAACTGGTCGAGACCCAGTTTCGACCCTAGTTCTTGTCTTGACCTAGTCGAGACCAGCGAGAAGGTCGAGATCTCGACCCATCTCGGTCGAGTTTTCGATCCATGGTGGGGAGAAGAAGAGGAGAACTTGAGAGGGAGAGGAGGCACTTACCAGAGAGGGGGGGTTACATTACATTAAAAAAAAAAAAAACATAACTGAAACTGAAAAAAAAAAAAAAAAAAGAACTAACATAACTGAAATAATTTTTTTTTTTTATGAAATAGCTGTTGTAACAGAATACAGAAAAAAACAAGATAAAATAAAAATAAAGCTGATGATCAGCTACTCTGCTGTAAAACTGTTGGGATGTCCTCATCAGTCGGGGGATATTTTCTTGTCAAAAGTTTCAAAATTTTTTTGAGCAAAGGAGGATATTAGCAGTTATGCTTCTGCCCTCTATTAATGCTGACTGATTTGCACTGACAAGATCATTGACCACCCTTTTGAGTCTGTTGGCCCAAACTTTAGCTTAACTTGTAATGGTTGTTGCACAAGGCAATGGCGCTAAAGTTCAAGATGATGTGAGCTCCTTCCACTTTTGGGATCAAGTAGAGGAAATGTTTAGTTGATCCCTAAAATTTGCCTTGGGCTTGAAAAGAAGCCCTGCATAGCACTAACCAAGTCTCGCTTCATGATGTTCCGAGATGAGATAAAGAAACCCATGCGAAAACCATCTGGATCTGATGTTTTGTGCCATTTGGTATCCTTAATGGCTTTCAGAATTTCCTCTTCCAAAGGGGTTGTATCCAAAAGGGCTTGCTGTTCTTTTGGAGAAACTTGTCCCATAAGCCATTAGGGGGAGGATATCATCATGAAAAGGGAGAGTCAGGGCTGAATATGCCTCCAAAATAGTCCTCCACTGAGTTTAGGGAAGATCGGAGGGGATATCACCATGAAAAGTGAGAGAATCAGGGCTGAATATGCCTCCAAAATAGTCCTCCACTTCCTTCTTGATCTTCTCCACTGAGTTTAGGGAAGATGCCCCCTAGATTTCAAGGTAGATATAAAGTTTTTATTCTGATTTGCACGCGTGGTCCTATGAAAATTGGTTGTATTTCTATCTCCAAGTTCAAGTCAGTTGATGCGGGGTTTCTGTTTGAAGAATCTCTCCTCTTGGGCCACCAAAGTAGGCAGCCTATTGGCAAGGTCCCTCTCTTTTTCCATTAGCCCCGGGTCTCCCTTGTTTTATTGAAGATTTCCCTGAATGAGTTCCAGTTACCTTTTTCATTTCTGGGATGCATTGGAAATATTACTAAACACATCTTTGTTCCATCTACTTCAGGCAGTCTTTACTTATCTGAGCCTTTGAGCGAATACGAAAAGAAGGTGATGCCTTTTCTTAATTGGCCTATTCCAAGCCGTTCTCACAATCGATTAGTAGTCTTCATGGGAAGACCAAATGTCAAAGAATTAAAGTGCTTAGTGACGAAGGAGACATGGCCTGATGGTGAGATGAATCATGTTATGTCGAAGATAATACCAGAACTGTCGAAGAAGGCTTCAGAAGAGTTGAAGGACGAAAGCCATTTGTCACCAAGACTCGGTCTCATATGCAACTTATTATTCCTAGTGTATTGCAAGCCGGACCACACCAAGTCATCCACTGATTCCACTCCGAGGTTGTCTATGCAAGAGATGAAGTCCCCAACTGAGCCTTCATCAAAAGAACCTTCTACTTTCTCATGAGCAAAATGAATGATATTCAGAGCCCCATTTGGATCACCCAAAGCCCCAACCTATCCGAAGGGAGATTCAAAGCATAGACAACAGATAACCAATAGATTAGACAAGGAACAATGACCAATTTTAATTGGGATGATTTGTAAGGCAAGCAGGGGACCAGCGAAAATATTAAGACGAAGGGCAGAAGGTCCAAATCTAGCTGTAGTGCGCGGAAAAAAGAGGAATGGGGTTAAATTAAGAGTTGGTAATGCAGGTCCAATAGGTGGCGTGGGCAGATTCAGCTTTCACTGGGCATGGGGTTTTTCAAGAGAACATGATTAGCATTTGAAGCAATTACTGGCTGGGCAGTTGCTTTTCCTGGGCCAGACGACACCAAGCTTTCTGAGGCTAGGCAGGAGATTAGGGACAGTGATGTAAGTTGGGCAGACTAGGCTACCGAAGGGGAGTCTGATGCCAGTTTTCTGTCCTCTCTGACCAAAGGCAGATGCTAACTTGTATGGATGGGCTTAAAGTGAATGATCCCAATAGGGGGAGCCCTCAGGCCAGAAACGTGTTCAGAATGATCCACAGGTGGATTCACAAGAGCCAAAGTAGGCCTCACCACGGGTCTCTCGGGCGGGTTTGACTTGGGGACCACCTTGGTTCGACCTTTCTTGTAGGTTATAAAACTAGCACCTTGCAAGATCCTCTAGACAAAACTGGAGGAGTTGTGAGAAGGGGGAAGTTTTGTCTCTTTCAAAACCAAATTGTCAGGGAAAATCGGACGAAAGGAGGAAGGAATGGTGAGAGATGCAGCAGTATGATTGGTGGCATTAACTGCAGAGTCAGGTAGGATAGTCCTTTTGGTGATCCCCAGCTCTTCATCCGACAAATACCCTAGGGAGTCATCTTCCTTTAGGTCAACCTTAGTAGAACAAAATGATTTCCTGTATCTCAGAGATGCGACTCTTTAAATTTTGACCTTTGGATTGCTCCTGCAGTAGATGATTTGGGTCAAAGTAGCTACAAGAAGCTCCATCCTTATGATGCCCCCACCAACCCCACATGGAACCAGGACACTGTCATCCGATTCATCCCTACTCCCCGGCTCCAATTGTCTTCTCCGACTCTTGTAAACCATCCTGGATATCCTAAGAAAGAGTTCTTTAGTTAACCTTGGAGGGGTTGAGGTCTCCTTCCTTGGGGACTTTGTTGGTGTTCCCATTCTTTTGGTTGGGTCATTGCCTATTGTGCTACAGTGGTTAATGAAGTGGCCAAATGTTTTGCATACAGAACATCTTGACGATTCTCATTCGAAGATGACCTCCTATCGGAGTAAATGGGGATAGATTCTGTTGTTTATCATCCTTGGTGGAGATTTCTATGCAAAGGAGGGAAGGCCAGCCTCTCCTTTGCCTTGGTTCGTTTCTCAGAGCCGAGGACATTCCCGATAGAGCTCAAAGCTTGGGGACTAGTAATGGAGGGGCTAGTTTGGGAACCTCATCCACACTTGCACTTAAGAAAGTTCGATCTTCTTCTATCAAGTTCTCCACTGGCACAATATAAATGGTTTCCTACCCATAAACCAGGGTCCCCCTCGAGCACTTTTGAGTTTAACATTTTCTAGTTTGAAGCAGAATAAAAAGTATTGCTTGTCTTTTGAGGCATACATACAATGGCCTGAAATTTTCCATTGCTTGAGCAGATTGTTCTTGACGAACTCAAAAAGGAGTTCTTCCTTCCATGAAGTGCCCCACCAGAGTATATCTCCACCTTTCAGCTTCAGCCAGAATCATCTTGGAAGGGCAAATGGCAGTCCTTTTTCCATTGACCCTTAAAGGCTCAACAACGTCGAACCTTCGTCCTTTTCCAAACACAATGAGAAGAGGGACAACCAAGGATTGCCTCTCGATTCACAGCAAGACCATCACCGCCTGCCTGCCTACCCCCTTTGGTTTGGGGGGGTGATGCGGGATCCGGGTTGAGAAAACCCTAATTAGATCCGCTGTGGACCCACCCAAATAATATGCAAGTTTGATTCAATAAACAGTGGCAGAATTATAAATAAATCCAAAACTCAGCCAATGAGTGGCAGATTTGTAATTATTCAGAACTTTGTAATAACTTGAGTAAACCAAACAAGGCCTTAGGACTGATTTGGAATTAGAAACAAAGAAATAGGGTTAAACAGTTTTACTTTATAAGGTAAGGGTAATTCTGGAAAAACAGAAATAAACTTAATCTTCTTCAAGCTCACGACAGAGAGAGAGAGAGAGAGAGAGAGAGAGAGAGAGAGAGAGAGGCGGAAACCAGTTTCGAATGAAAGAGGAGAGCTCCTTCAATATAGCTCTGATCGATCTGAAATTTGGAGGAGTTGCTGATTCATAGTCCTACTGAATCCAACAATTTAAACCAGAGAACAAGACAGATTCTTTGCGCAGGAAAATCTGAAATCAGAATCTGGCGGACATGAAGTTGCAGACCTGGTTTCAGCTTTGGATGTCTCAGAAAAGGTATGAATAGGGGCTAGTAATTTGGGGTTGGGTTTGTTTATGGTAGAGAAAGATACAGCCAGAGTTTGAGAATGATAGGGGAAAAGATGTGAGGTGTCGAGAGATTCGATTGGGGCTGGTATTACCGCCCAGAACAGGGGAGGAGAAGAGAGGAAGATGAAAGGGAAAGGAGAAAGGAAGAGAGACAGATGGGATTGGTTCTGGTTCGTAGGGATGAACAAGAGAGAGAGAGACACAAAGAGAGAGTGAAAGAGAGAGATAGAAAGAGAAGGGGAAGAACAACTTCCGCTCGTAGGCTCACAAGCACTCGGCCGACCACACTGATACCATAATACTATCTTTCAATTAATTCTCAAATCTGAAAATAAAAGCCTAATACATGTAATATTTAAAGATAAAACTTTCCTAAACCAATTGACATAATTTTAGAAACTACATATTGTATCTATGGAATAAAATCCCTACCCAAAACAGAAATAATAAATTAAGAAACATAATATTGAACTTGCTATTTTAATTAATCCTTTACCGACCCTTTCTAGACCAAAACGTTGGTTTGGGTTTGAGCCGGTTCAAGTTTGGCTTTGGTAGCCAAATCGGCTCGTATCGATCTATCCATGATATTGCTACTGCATCAGGGTGGGGGGCAAGAAGCACAAGATCCACACTTTCCTCTCCACCATTGCTTAAACCATGGCACTGACTCTACCTCCTAAATCTGTGTACAGTATCTTACAAATATGATATCTAACTCTAGCAGGGAGAGGAGGGAAGGCCTCCATACCCTCAGCCATGGCTGGCCGTTGGGGGAGGCACAACGTAGACACCTGCTCTCAGACACCTACCTGGCTACCACTCTCTGAGATGGTTCGGATGCACACAATCTTCATATCAGTAGTGTTAAATCTTGTTGTTTATAATTCCCCAACCAAATGCCTGCACTATTCTTCTACATTACCATAACCAGTGGTACGACTTTCTTCCCCCAGTTTAGATAATAGTTGAATTGGCTGAAGTGAACAATTGGTTTGATAACAGTGTTTGAATAAGTATTGATAACTGATCAAGAATTGATGGAGCTATTGTGGTTATCTTGGGGGCTAAAATATTAAATTCCTTCATGAGCATGAACTGAGACCAGTTCCTGAAGTAAATGGTTGAGATTTAAAGATGCAATATTAGTTCATTTTCCTATTGATCACTCATGATGTGCTTCCCACACTATATACTTTCTTAAAGCAATGATTTGGAAATGCTAGTAGATGGACCAAGTTTCTGCTGGACTTTGTTCAATTGGGGGTGGGGATGGGGCTGAATGGTGGCTCTGGACTAAATTGCAGTCTTATTGTTGGTTTATCTTTGGTGGCAGCAGAAGTTTTATTTTGGCTTATATGATAGGGCAAATTGAAGTTGATGTACCCAATATTTACAAAAACTAGATTTAGGGTACCTCATGTTTTAAAATTTATATTCAAGGTTTTTTCTGTTATAAATTTTTATATTTCCAATTTTAGCCTCCTAGCATTTTTGGATAGCTCCCCTTCCTTGATACTTCCCTCCCCTGCCGCCCGCCATCTTGTAACCCCTCCCCCACCCCGCCGCCTCAATCTACCCCACCACCAGCGTGACTCCAGCCCCTTACCCCACAATCTCTCTCGCTCTCTCTTTTTCACTCTTCGAAGTGCCCTGAATTCTTATCTCCATTTTTTCCTCTTTTTTTTTTTTTTTTTTTTTTTTTTTTTTTTTTTTTTTTAAATTCTGCTTGTACGATTCTTGCCTCTGCAACCTGATCTCGTTGTCTTGGCTTAGCAATTTCTCTCTCCTTAGTCAACCACCACCACCACGAACTTCACCCCTCGACGATGCCGATGACACAGACTAGGCCGATGAAGCACCATTGAAGGTCTCCAACTTCCTCAACTCCCTTTGATTCATCACCGATGATGATGAGTCCAGCTCCGAGTTAGGATCGAGCACACAAGGTGGAACGTCCCATATCTCACCCTTTTTTAGATGTCATGTCAATGGCCTTCCTCTCCCTTCCACGATCATCTTCCACTCTGCATCCAATGTATTGTTCAGCTTCTTTGGTTTTGCGACCCCCAATGGCTTTGCCACCTTCTGTGGCGGAGCCAATGATTTATTGATTCTCCTACTGGTCTTCGACAATTTTCTGGCGGTAAAGTAGGAGGAAGCGGAGTTCTCGGCGGAATCTGTCAAGTGAGAGACATCGGACAGTATCTGGTGAATTTTCTACATCAATGATTTCTCAACGGACTCGTCCAGAATCTGTTCCATATCAGGCCATATATCTGTCAAGGCTTTATGATGATCCGAAGCCAAAAATCAATTGTTCCATATCAGGCCATATATCTGTCAAGGCTTTATGATTATCCGACGCCAAAAATGAATAATGTGAATCAAAATCATTTTGTTTTTTTCTTCTGTGATTGTTCTCATATTCTCCTTCCATGATAGCTTCTTCGTTGTTCTTCCCATGCTTTTGCTGAAAGCTTGACGAAGGTGCAATTGTGATGATGAAATTAATGACAATGTAGATATGGAGGAGCTAACCAGCTACGGAATGAGATCCAGAGCAGTATAATGGTGGAGAATACGACATTAACAGAGTAAGCAATACGAGCTTGAGTTGCAGAACAGTGGATACGATTCTGATGAAGAGGAATCCAAGCTTCATGATCCACAACCGTCTGAAACCCATTTTAGAAACTCTATTTTCCCTATTTCAATGATTTTGAACTTGAGTTAGTCCGCTGAAAAAAACTCTGTTTTTACTTTGTATTTGCAAACATAATGTAGCATATTTCACTAGAGAAGTGTATGATTTATGAATGCTTTGATGTGTAAGTTTAGCTCTTCTTAGTGGAGTAAGATTGGCATTTTGCTTAGGGTTGAAATCTTATTTATTTATTTATTTTTTAAATCGTGATTTGCAAAGTGCCCAATTGTTTTTCATTTCCAAAAAGGAAAAAATGGAAAAAAGGAGGGAGATTGTTCCTGCAACCAAGGTTCGAGGTGCCAGTTTCGACCAGCCTCGAAACCAAGTTTTCTCGGGTTTTGACCATGTTTCAATCGAATCCTGAGATTTTTCTCGGGACATGTTGATGCCTTGGTTTTGAGGTCCAATAGTATGTCTTGATTTTATTTTATTTTTTATTTTTTTATTTTTATTGTGTAGTGTATTTTAACCATTTTACATCTATTTCCCACATTAGTGTAAAAAAAAATCCAAAATGATAATATGTGGTGTGGACCGAAATTGCTAGTATACATTGAGACTTGGGATTGTGTCCATAGTTAATTAGACAAAATTTATTTATGATTAAGATCATTTAAGTAAATGAAATCATTCACTTAAGATATTATTCATAAATAAACAAATCCCCCCAATTGAATCCAATAAAAATTGTCTAAAATTAAAATTCCAAAAGGGATAAGAACTCAACTTTCCAGTTCAAGAAAAAAAATCGGATTTTTGGGATAGGGACAATTCTCAACTTCCAAATGCTAGGATTTTTCTTAAATATAAAAATTTCATAAATCTTATTATAGTAAAGCATCTCTAAAAACCAAGAGTTCGTCAAAATAATCTCTTGCTTTGATGTCCAAAAAATTATTTTCATTCTGGGTGACTTTAAACGACATTTATGTACTCCAAACAAGGTTTAATTGGAGCGTAACTCTTTCAATATAACTCAGATTCAAGTAATCTTGGATTTGTTGCAAAGCTAGTATAATCAGCTTTCCAACAAATCCGAGGTTGCTTGAATCTGAATTATAATGAAGCAATTACACTCTGGTCAAACCTTGGTCGGACGCAAATGTTGTTTAAGGTAGTTTGAATGAAAATAATTTTTTGAGCATCAAAGAATGAGGTTATTTTGACGCACTTTTGGTTTTTAGTGATGTTTTGCTATAGTAAGATTTATGGAATTTTTTGATTTGGTAAAAATCCTAGCATTTGGAAGTTGAAAATCGCCCCCCCAACCCAAAACCCAAAAATCCAGTTTTTGTTTTTGAATTAGTGGGTTGACTTTTAATTCTTTTAGAATTTGAATTTTAGACTATTTATATCGGATTCAAATGGGGGTGGTTGTTTATTTATGAATAATATCTTGAGTAAATGAAATCTTTTACTTAAAAAGATATTAGTCATAAATAAGTATTGTCTAATAAGTGTTGTTCCTATATAGTATTCCTAGCTTTGGAATCAAAACTTGGTCGAGTTTGGGTTGACCAGGTTACCTGGTCAAGTTTGGGTCGACCAAGTTTCGATCGAAACGTAGCTTTTATAAGGCTGGTTGGACCAAACCTGGGTCGAACCTGATTGAGTTGGACCAGATTTCGATCGGAACTTGGTAGATCGAAACCTAGATTTTATAAGGCTGGTTGGACCAAACCTGATTGAGTTGGACCAGATTTTGATCGGAACTTGGTACTCTTCAGTACCGACCTTAGGTTTCGTTTTGACCTTGGTTGAAATCAAGTCGTGAACCATGCTTGCAATGATGGGCCGAAGAAAGGGGGGAGAAGTGCAAGGATGACAAACTATTTCTAAGCTCCATTAATGTTTCTGGGCTTTTTTTTGTTCATTCGTAAAAATCGGAATTCAAATCTCTGTAGGAGAAGTTTGGGAGGAAAGCTGGAAATGGAAGCTATTGAGAAGGCTATTCTTGTGAACATGGATCATAGTAGAAGGGTTTCAAATGTGGGCGGGAAGCTACTACAGTGCCTCTACTTTCTTAAACGTTTTCCTAGTTGCAGTTTGCATTGAGAAGTAACATGAAATGATATGGAACCAAGAAGATGGTTTGTGAGTTGTGATGAATATTTTCTGTTGTAGGAATCATTGACCAGTGTCACTTCACGACGAGGCCAGGGGCCGGGGAGAAAAAAAATCCGACTCCCATTTCAAAAGTAGAACTAATACCCTCAGCAGCAGGTGGTTGGTGATGGGCAGAGTGTTGGCAAAACTTGCAAGCGAAATGCCGGAGACGGAGGAGTGGTCTTGGATTGACTCGTTGCGATGCTGTTGTTGCAGTTTTTGAATTTGGGGCACCTAAATTCGGAGAGAGTACGGGGTAAGGGACTGACAATAGAGGTGGGAGCAGAGAAAGGGGTGGTGGGGGTACGAGAAAGAATAGAGGGGCAGGGGAGGAGAGGAGAGGATGGATGGTATCCAAATGGGTTTGAGGGTAAAATTGGAAATCCCATAGTCTATGACAAAAAGGAACCTCCAAACATACAATCTAAAACATGAGGTACCCTATATTGTACTTATAAAAGAAGTGTGGCGACTTGGTTGCTTATTACCCTTAGACAAATTTGATCAGATATCCCTATTATCGTTTATCTTTACAAATTCACTATATTTAGAACTCAGTCGAAAGTTATGAGAGGAAAGGGGAGAAGATAATTAGAACAGTAGAATCTCCAGCAATTTTATGTTTGTTGTCGTTCATTTACAAAATTGATGCTTTGAATAACTGGATGATATTCACATTTGCATTTTTGAAGCTTTCGTTCCTTTTTTTTTTTTTAAAAGCAAATAAATGAAATTGACTTGATTAATTTTTTTTTCTGCAGTCGAGGCAAAAGGCTCTGGCAGATTTACATCAAATGCAAACTGTTCATGTAAGCTAAGTTTCTTTTTCTTTGTGTGTTTTAAGTAGCTAAGGTTGGTTGTTATTCTGTTAAAGAAATGATTTTCAGGGGGGGGAGGGGTTTGTATGCCATGAAATCTATTTTGGCAATGAAATTCATTTGTGCAAGATGCTCACAATGTCCTATGATTTGTTTAGACATTTGGTTGTGCATAGTAGAAAATCGAACTAAACTAAACAGTGGAAGAATTTCATTAATGTTTGTTTACCAGTTCTATTAAAAAATGAATAATACAAGTGTTGATTAACAGGTGCTTTTTCTTTATCTGTCATGGTTTCACTTGAATATGTTTTCTTTTTTCTGCCCCATGGTGAGTAGGGAGTAGTTTATCTGATAAGACCAATGGAACTGTAAAACAATTGTTTACTTTAGAGTATTGAATGTTTGCAGTAATTCAATTTAGAGGTATCAGTGTGACTTCTATCCTTGGTGTGACGGTGAAGTTGTCATATTGTAACCTGGTTTGAAACACAGAAACAGCCTCTCTGCATTGTGGGGATAAGGCTGTGTACATTCTGCCCCTCCTCAGGCTTTGTAGTAACAGGAGCCTTGTGCACTGGATGCCCTTTGGTGTGTCTTCTGTCCTCTGCAAGGGTTGAGGAATACAGTCTTCTCATGTTTGTTTGTTTTACCTTGCCAACACATCATGCCTACCATAATTTTTATATGGGGCTAACAATATTCTTTCTACAGCTTGAAAAGCTTAGTGATAAGCAGTCTCAACCAGAGTCACAACTCAAATTCATTACAGAGGCCTGGCTACAGGTAAATATAAGCTCCGTCTTTTTCCCACTCAAATTGTCTTGTCGTCTCTTCTGACAACATTTGTGTGTTCAGATAGTTGAATGTAGGCGAGTGCTGAAGTGGACCTATGCCTATGGATTTTATCTTCCTGAGAATGAACATGCTAAGAGACAATTCTTTGAGTACTTACAAGGTAGTCTTTCCTTCAAACCGAATGTTAGTGTTAGTGTATTTTTTGGGTTCGCAGGTCTTAAATCTCTGCCTTTGGTAGGTGAAGCGGAGTCTGGATTAGAAAGGCTTCATCAGTGTGCGGAAAAGGAACTACAAGTTTACCTGAATGCTGATGGTCCAACTCAAGCCTTCAATGAATTCCGTACGAAGCTGGCTGGACTGACCAGGTAACTTGCTGTAGAATTTTTGGTGGTAAATTTTTGATAAGAAGAGTAGCTTTATCCTGGTTCAAAGGGTATAAACTATGTTTTCCTGCTCCTCCAAGAAACATTTCTTGGACTTGAGAGTAATGAGCACCCTATACCTGATACTCAGGACTCTGAATAAAGGTCAATTGTACTCGCTTCGTGGATTTGGTTTATCTATGGACGCAGCTATCCTTCTGCTAAACCAATAAAAGAAAAAGAAAAAAGAAGGTAGTAGATGTAAATTGGTAAAGGCTGAGAAGGGGAAAAAAAAAGGAAAGGAAAAAAGAAACCCAATTTTGTCTTACTGTTCAGCATAGTATTAGTCTTATGGTCGAAATTGGTGATGTCCCTTTGTCTGATGCTTTCTATCCTTTTCTGCATCGTTGGTGTACCCGGGGGCCTGAGATTTCATGGCTTGGTCGGGTCCTTGTAGTATATATCGTAGTCAAAAGGTTGTCCTGATTATGAAATTATAACCAGCTGATGTTCAATTTCTTTGGAAGTCTCAACAAATTATGGGGTGTGGGGAAAATGAATATGATAGATTGGGGGGTAATAATCTTGGTTGGTTGAAACAACAATGACCTGCATACAGTGGGTTATGTCATCTTATGGTATTTTTTTTGGGTAAGTTCATCTTATGGTATTTATTCTTGGAGAAGTTGACCATCATTGGACACGAGAATATGGTCGATCCATATTCTGTGAGTAACTGTTGCTTGGTAGATGGTGATATGCTTACTATCGAATCATGTTTGTAGATATTTGTAGATACTGTAGTGTTTTCTGTTGGACGTTGCCAGTGGTTACCTTGGTTTCTTAATTGATTTTCTTCTGTCTATTTTGAGTCAACAGTGTTACACGGAATTACTTTGAAAACTTGGTCCGAGCATTGGAGAATGGTCTGTCGGATGTTGATGGCCATGGTGCTTGCAGCAGGGCAGGAAGCTCGAAGAGCTTGGGTGGCAAGGGCAGAGGTGGAAGAGGCAAGGCAACATCATCCAAATCTGGTGGCCCCAGCCGAAACTTGGATGATTCAGGTTGTTGGTCGTGTGAACACTGTACCTTTGCCAATACAGTGTCTGCTACCATATGTGAGATATGCCGTCAGCATCGTTAGGCACTCCTTGGTTCCCACAACTTTCAAGAGATGACCCCCATGGAATTTGGGAATCTGGAACCAGCGTGCCAGCCACCCTGGTTCCGGTGGTGAAACTTCTGGTGCATTGCCGGTGGGTCTACAAGGCTGTGAGTGCATTGAAAATTGAGAATAAGAAATAAGGAAAAGGAAATGAAACAGCCTTTCCTCCAAATGTTTTTGTGTGATGAAGATAGGAAAACTATCGCTGTATATAATGTAGTCGTTCAAACTGGTGTTATTACTGATCACATATAATATACAGGCGGCAGGGGCTAATGAGACCTGCTCAACGTAGCCTTTTGCAGAGCCTAGAAGAGATTTGTAGCATCTATGAAGAACTATGATGTAATGTATATGCACTCTTGCTTGGACAATGGTTTGCTTCTTTGAAGAGCATTCCATTCTGTTGTCCCCACACAATGACAGTTCCCTTTGGGAAGCCCACAATTTCAGGGTGGGTGGCCAAAGTATAGAGAATCTGCAGACCTTTCTAATATTGTGATTTTGTTACTTTATAACGTGTTGCTCAAGTTAAAGTGGATTGTAAGGCAAAGTGATATGCAATAGGTAATGTGGTGGGCTAACAAATAGATTTCACAATTGTGTTGTTGGGGTCCAACAAATGCTAAAATTTGGAAATTAGAACTTGGAGACTCGCCAAGGACAAAATTTGATTGAAAGAGCATGTGGGAAGGATTCCAAAACAATGGCGGTATAGGCATCATCCTTTGATTTGGGTAACGGTTTAAGTAACACTCACCTCAATGGGTTGGCTTTATAAGCTTATAAATATAAAGGTAGTTCATTCTTATCTGGTTGTGTCATTGTGTCCGTAAATGCAAAATTGAGTCGGTTTTGATACGGGAGGAGAGGAAACACGGATAAGCTGAGTCGTACCAAGAACTAAAAATTAGTAAGGATTGGGGTGGAGTTTTTCCTAGATCGACCATGTTTGATCCCATAAAATGATGATGGTACATGTGTTTGATAATTTGGTGTCTTTAAGTATCTGTCTACTTCAATCAAGTACATTCCCATCATGTATTGGATTGCGTCTTCATTATGTCCTCGCAAGCCTAGGAACTCAGATCACTACTGTGTACGCTTATATGGTCTTGAAATTGTTTTTATTTTTATTTTTATTTTTATGCATAGATCATTTTATTGAAAGAAGAAAAAAAAAAGAGAAATAACAAGCTCAAAAAAGGCAAACAAGAGGTACTCCCAATCCTAAAAAGAGGGACCAACAACCCCACAGCAGAAGAAAAGACAATCAAGAATCCAAAGCTCTTCTACATATGAGTGAACTCCATTTTACCCTTTAATGTGATAAATTTAATTTTTACAAGAAAAAATGCTGTACAAGTCAAAGTCAAAAAGTGCTATTTAAAAGTTTCAAAAAATTTTAAAGGCAAACACAAAAGTTTTTCGTTTTAGTTTCAAAATTGGTTTTTGATTTTGGGTTGAAATTTTAAATTACGATTTTGAGTTGATCTATGCAATATAGGACTTTTTAGTCTCACGTTGCTTAGGAATTGTGGAGGAGAGGTCCTTATTTGTAGGGAGTGTCCTTTACCTATTGAGCCCCAAAAGAAAACCTAGCTCGATCCGAGTTGAATCACAGACACACGCGGGCAGGCCCGATCGGACTGGCCTGTGACCTGCCACCGTGACGCTGGAGCGGGTGCGGGCGTGGGCGCTTCAGGATCAGAAATCTGACATGATCTAGACGGTCCATTTGGGGGGTCACACCCCATCCTATGGCCACGACCAATGGGCATATGAAGGCTATAAATAGTGGTTGATCCCAACCCTCAAATGCATCCAAAATTGAGTCTCTCTCCACTCCTTTTCTCCAACTCCATTTCTCTCCCTCTACTATGTTTAATCGAATGGTCCATTTTCATCAGTTTGAAAGGATAGTTGATTTCAGCCGTCAGGTTTGCATACACCTAACAATGAGTGCACACTGGGTGGGTGTCCTACCGAATGGTTGTTTTATCTTAGAGGCTGATTTGCGGGGATCCTCTCCACTACATAAGGAGCAAATACAGTCTTAAAGACAGTGTACCAACACAACTCAACCCTACCTTCATTTTCAGTTCCATCAAATCAAAGAGGTATATATTGTTACATTCTTATTTATATTTATTTAAGGATATAACATATGGTTAGGTTGATACCTGTTATATTTGCATCATTATTTTATGCTTGCATGATTTGATTAAGTCTCATTATTATCAATTATCGAATAATAATTAATCTCTTGTTACATGATTATTTATTAGCTTGTACAATATATATATATATATATATATATGCTATACCTTATTATTTTTACAACAAAAAACTTCTTCGATGCTTGCCGCAGTAGATTCTCTAGTCTTCGCTTTATGGAGGAAAATCCGATTGTTCCTTTCCCTCCAAAGGTGAGCCATGGTTGTACAAAATGTAATCTCCGCGGACCTTGCCAATTGTTCCTGGCCCGCTGAACCTATTAACAATCCAAGTAGCCTCCCCAGTAATGGATTTGGGGGTGATCCCAAAGGGGTTACACAACCCCTTTATTAGCTGCCCAACCCAATTGGAGTACTCACACGAGAAAAAAATATGGTCCCTTGTGTCAATCCCTGCCCAACAAAGTGAACAGGCATGGTTTATGGACACATATCTTTTATTTAGCTAATCAGAAGTAGGTAGGGCATTTCAATCAAAGATATCTCCAAGCTATGATAGAGTATCTAGGAATGTTGCTTGACAACCAAATTGCATCACTCCATGGGGTAAAGCAGGTCTTCTAGTAATGCTCCAAAGCCATTTTGCACAGGAAACCGAGCTGACAACTTGGCTCCCATCCCAAAGAACTTGATCATCCTTACCATGAGCAACTCTCTTAAACCAAGTGAAGCCGATTCCAAGCTTCAAAAAGTAGATAGAAATAGTGAAAATTACAGATACAAGCATGGATATAGGAATTGGTACCAGCCGGCGGCCACGATATAGGGTGACCAATACTGTCCCACCCCCCATTCCAGTCCGACCGGATGTGTAAAGGCGATCGCCCATTAGCAATTCAACTCACTCAGGATCACACGATAGCAGTGTACACCCCACACCACCATATCAACCATAACACAATCATTACTACAACCAGAGTAAATAAACAAGAAGTAAGGAAAGACATAATGATGATAAATTGTGATGTAGATCTAATGTTATCAAGTAACTGTTAGTTATGCTTTACATCAAAATTTACTCACACCGTAATCCTTTCTTTTACAATAATCATCATATACGGGTATACCTCAATAAAATAAAGGAAATATTGAGACTCACCACACTACCGTCGGACGTTGTACCCTCATACTTGGGTAGAGCACTAGACAAGCCCGTATTCCGAGAACTATGAGGATCCGTACCCTAAAGTGACACACACAAGGTAGTTAATGGGCGATCGTCTTTGTTGGCTGGGTTGCCTGGGACCCACTACCTCCCCCCCACACTCCCATGTCCTATGTCCGTGGCTCCCTCCTACACCCTAAAACAAGAGGAAAATGAACCTATGCCAGTACATAAAGCTCTACTAGCAAGGGTTGCAATCATTTCAAGTCTACAAGTTCTATTAACCATAGTAACGTATTGTAAGCACCACATTTTTGTCACTTTTTCCCTAAGTGTGAGGACAAAGATGGAAATCTTTAGAAGTCGCCACCTAGATTTAGGTCTAGGACCTTAGAAATGTAAAATCTCACCCCAAGGTAAGACTTCGATTGACTCATGACCCTTAGATTGGATTTCTGGTTCATCAGAGATTTGGGTAAGCGTCAGGATACGGTTATGGGAAGGGGTTAGACACCCAAACCGCCCGATCGAAATCGGTCTCCTATACCTTTCCTATGCTAGACTCTATTTGTTAAACCAAACCAAACCAA
Source organism: Protea cynaroides (assembly GCA_028583415.1). Lineage (NCBI taxonomy): Eukaryota > Viridiplantae > Streptophyta > Magnoliopsida > Proteales > Proteaceae > Protea > Protea cynaroides. The sequence continues at coordinate 20,155,131 of CM053270.1, forward strand.
GTGGTTTGATATCATTGAACCGAATCTGTATCCATCAGATTGCCTACGTATCACGGAATTATTCCAAAAATCAGGTTCACCATCGTAGTTCAGATGTGATTAAAGTTTATGGATGTGATTTATGCTTGTGCATGATTAAGTTCTTTGTTCAAGTTGAAATTTATGCTTGAAAGGTTGAGAAAACCCTATGGGTTATGATCTGGATAGTCCAAGTGGACTGATAGATAGTCCTAGTGGATCTAAGGATAACCCTATTTGGGTTGGAATGTGGATAATATCCTAGTGGATCTATGGATAGTCCAAGTGGACTAAAAGTGTGGATAACCCTATTTGAGTTAAAATATGGGGGATATCCTAGTGGATCTATGGATAGTCCGAGTGGACTAAGGTTTGGATAAATATCCTAGTGGATCTATGGATAGTCCAAGTGGACTAAGATGTGGATCCGAATTTGGGTTTCTCCCAAATAGCCTACGTATCCTAGGGTTTGCCCTAGGAATCAGAATCCGCGTAGTTCGGGCTCTGGATTGAAATGGATGGGTATCCTAGTGGATCTATGGATAGTCCGAGTGGACTAAATGTGTGGATAACCCTAATTGGATTAAAATATGGGGGGTATCCTAGTGGATCTATGGATAATCCAAGTGGACTAAAGTGTGGATCTGAATTTGGGTTTCTCCCAAATGGCCTACGTATCCTAGGGTTTGACCTAGGAATCAGAATCCGCGTAGTTCGGGAATGGATTGAAATGAGAATGGATATCCTAGTGGATCTATGGATAGTCCGAGTGGACTAAGGTGTGGATCCGAATTTGGGATTTTCCCAAATGGCCTACGTATCCTAGGTAAGGGTGTCAACGGGCCGGTCCGGGCCGGTTTCGGTTCTGGCTGAATCGGTGTCGGGTTTTATAAGCCCAACCCAAAACATGTCCATTAAGAGTTCGGGCTGGGTTGGGCTGCGCTGGACACAATAACAATCGGGCTGGTCCGGTGTCGGTTTGTTATCGGGTTGGGTTTATTGAGGTGATTTCGGGCTGGTTCGGTCCGGACCAGGCTTATCAAGCTTATCGGGCCTATTTTATATGTAAGATATATGACCTATTTTATTATTTCTATCTATAAAATTAGAATCATTCATTCTATATGCATGTAATTCAGTAAATTGTAACAATTAACATACTCTTTTCAACTATAGATTCATATAATCTTTCCGATCAAGAAGTGAACTATAACAGTGTAATATAATCCATCAAAATTTAAAACCAGTAAAATTAAGAAACTGGGTCCGAATGGACCTTACTGGTGTTTGGGTTAGGTATTATTGGTTCGGGCTAGTTCGGGCTTCTTAACGGGCTGATCCGGTTTGGTTTCGGTTTGGGCTAAAACGGTGTCGGGCTTTACAAGCCGAGACCGAAACATGTCCATTAAGGTTCGGTCCGGGTTGGGTTCGGGTTATATCGGGCTGGCTCGGTCCGTGCTACCGGTCCGGGCCCATTTTTGACACCCTTAATCCTAGGGTTTGACCTAGGAATCAGAATCCACGTAGTTCGAACTGGAGAACCTGTTCTAGGTTAATGATTGAGAACCTATTCTAGGTTTAGGGTTTAGAACCTATTCTAGGTTTATGGTTTGCCAAGGGGCAAAATCATCCTAAATTACCCTTTTCATCCTGAATTCTAATTTTGGAAGGTTTGGCAAAGCATTTTTCTTTCTTTATTAAGACTTTTATTATTCCCATTATGCCCTTCCCAAGAATGTGGGTGCCTAAATGTACGTCCCCACACCTAATATGTTTGCTAGGTGTATAGATATGACAATTTGACTAGGGTGTTGCATAAATTAAATTATTGCCCAAAATAGAATATTCTATCTAAATATGGCATATAAAATATTTATGGCAAGAAATTAACATGTAGTAAGATTGTTTAAAAATCTTTCAAATATGACATGTATTGCAAATAAGGCAAGAGCCTAATATGGTAAGATCTAATATGGCAAGATCTAATATGGCAAGATTTAAGCATGGCAAGATCTAATATGACAAGATCTAATATGCAAGATCTAATATGGCAAGATCTAATATGGCAAGATCTAAGCATGACAAGATTTAATATGACAAGATCTAATATGCAAGATCTAATATGGCAAGATCTAAGCATGGCAAGATCTAATATGGCAAGATCTAAGCATGGCAAGATCTAATATGCAAGATCTAATATGCATCTACATATCAATATGGAAAGTACTAATCATAGAATGCATATATGACATGAATTTTTCAAAAAAGGGAAAATATCTTATATGCTATTTTCTAAGCATAGTAAGACTTAAAAAAAATTAAGATTTTGCTAAAATATGGTAAAAATTTATCTATTCTACCAAAAATAGCAATACATGGAATGTGGCAAACATGGTATGCACAATCCAAACAAAGCATATGAATGCTCCAAATATAGCCATTTATCCAAATATGGCAGAATTCATTTAAACAATCATTGATGTTATAATGAATGAGACATCAATGAAACTTTTTTTTTTGAAAAATTCAAAATTATCAAAACAAACACATGTTCAATGTTCTTTGAAAATTGTAATTCTTATGAAGGAGTTTGGGAAGATTAATGACTCAAAACTGTGAAAATTGTGACACAAGGTTCCAGATAATGGACAAAACTATGAACTGTATTCAGATTTGTCACATTATACAAGAATGACCATAAGTAGGTCTTTCAGAACTCAAATCAAGCTCAACTTTTTTTCATAAAAAGATGACTTGATATATTATATTTCATATGAAGGATTTGAATCCCAACAGAAAGAAAAAATAGGTCAAAGATATGCCCTAAGACCGAACATGTGCACTGGTCAAATCTGTTCCAGATTTTTGACCAGTTGCACCATAAATTCCAAATAAAATTCTATTCTTAATGAAAAATTAAATACAGACATATGTCTATGTAGATAACTGTCTGATCTAAAATTTCATTAAAAAAAAACAAGTTAAAACAGTATATTTTCTTTGTGAAAAATGACTCTTTCAATCATGCAAATCAGTACATCATGACAGATTTAACATCAGAGCACTATGCACTTAAAAATTGATATCAATTCAAGAAAAAATGGAAAAAATATGAAACCAGTTCCATTTTTTAGGAGAATTTCATGTCTAAAAAAATCATGTTAAGTGGATTATCTGATTATGGCCATAAGGCCTTTTTCTAGAGACTTTCCGATGGAGGATTGCATTGCATCCGAGAAAAATAGCAATGTCAAAGACAAATTTTTTTGATATGTTTCCCCAATTCCAAATGGAACGAAATTTTTAGGGTAGTCTTCTATCATATCAGAGAGACTCTCATAAAATTTTGGGCTTCAAAATCTTAGAAAAAATACATATGATGTACGTCCTAAGTTTGAACCCTAAATCTGAAATTTTCAGATCAGAAAACCACTTTATGAAATTTGCAAAAACATCAAACATCATTGTATATCATTCAAAAATTCATCATTGAATAGCTTAGACAAATTATCATTCATGAAAAATGTTAGACATAGGCATCCTAACATTAACAAGCATGTAATAGAGCATTCATGATTGAGATTTCATGAAAATTAGCCTTTTTCAAGCAAAATTGGCATTCGGGCATTATAACGACCTCTAAATTTGTTTAGAGTACTAACCTTGGGCTCAAATCGAGCGAAACCGTTGATGAAGGGTGATTGGAGGTTGTATCAATCCCCTTTGAATGTGAATCCTCCTTCTCCTCTCTTCTGCTTCTCTCTCTCTTCTCTTTGTCTCTTTTTTTCTTCTCTTTTCTTTCTTTTCTCTTTTCTCTCTCTTTCTTTCTTCCTCTCTCACGTTTTCTCTCTCCCACTCACGTTTCTCTCTCTCACCCACGTTCCCCTCTCTCTCTGGTCTGGAAAAAGGATCCCTCCTCTCTCCTATTTATAATTTTTCACTCATTTTCTAGAAGATCCTTCTTTCCTTTTCTTCTTTTTCTAGAAAATCTTTTTTTTTCTCTCCATTTTTCTTCTTTCCTTTCTTTTCTTCCTTCCCACGTTTTTTCTTCTTCCTTTCTTTCCTTTTTCTCATTCTTCTTCTAGAAAACCCCTTCTCTCTTTCCTTTCTCTCCTTCATTCTTCTAGAAAAATCCTTCTCTCTTTCCTTTCTTTCTTTTTTCCTTTTCTTCTTCATTCTTTTCCTTCCTTTTTTCTTTTCTCCCTCTCTTTTCACGTTTTCTTTCTTAGAAAACATTTCCCTTTTTTTTTTCTTTTTCTCTTTTTTTTTTCCTTTTTCTTTCCTTCCTTTTTTTTTCTTTCTTTCTCCTCTCTCTCTTTCACGTTTTCTTTCTAGAAAACGTGAAGGGGAATCTTTTTCCCCCTTTTTTCTTTTCTTTTTTTTCTTTTATTTCTCTCTCTTTCCTTTTTTCTTCTCAAGATCTTTTGGATTATCTCAAAACCCTAAATCCCCTTCTCTTTCACGTTTTCTCTCTCCCCACTTTCCTTTTTCTTCTCAAAATCTTTTGGATTATCTCAAAACCCTAAATCCCTTTCTCTTCCACGTTTTTTCTCTCCCCTCTTTCTTTTTTTTTTCTCAAAAATCTTTTGGATTATCTCCAAAACCAAAATCCCCTTCACTTTCACGTTTCTCTCTCCCCTCTTTCCTTTTTCTTCTCAAAATCTTTTGGATTATCATTTACATATAATAATATATATTATATACATATATACACATTTATTTAATAACATACACTATATATATTTAATATATATATATATATATATATATATATATATATATATATATATATAATATAATATAAATATTGTGCACATAGATGAACCGATTCGAAATGGGTTGAGACCGACTTAGGTTGACAACCGATATGGGTTGAGCTAGGTTGGACCAAAAACCGGTTTGAACTGAGTTGACTGGACTGATTGGAATTAACTGGATTTTTTCTCCTTGTCAATTCACGGGTCATTCCCGCTGTTATCCCGCATGAAATTTTTCGATGGCCTCTATTCCAATGCATGAGATCCTTCGGAGGCTTCTACCGGAAATATTTTACGTCCACTTTGTAGAGCACCAAAATGGAACATAATGAGACTGGAATTATCTGAATCCGATATAGAACGGGAAAGATATGAAGCTTTGAAGTTCTGAAGATCATTTTACATGCAAGTTTGTGTGGGACCCACTGATGACTTCTACCTGGGATTTTTTTACGTCCACTTTGTAGAACAACATGAATGAAGAATAATGGTCTTGGAATCATCTGAATCCGATGTAGAACGGGAAAGATATGAAGCTTTGAAGTTCTAACGATCATTTTGCATGCAAGTTTGCATGGGACCCACTGGTGACTTCTACCCGGGATTTTTTACGTCCACTTTGTAGAACATCATGAATGAAGAATAATGGTCTTGGAATCATCTGAATCCGATGTCGGATGATCAAGATATGATGATTTGAAATTCAAACAATCCAACTTACGATAATTTGCATGAAAGCCCCTGGGATTATTTATGATAATTTCAGAAACCTCCCTTATATGTATCATCCGACTAAAATGGTCGTATCTTCCTCATTTGATGCCGGAATTGAGCAATTCTGGTTTCGTTTCGAAGATAATTCTATGACCTATGCATCTACGCAGATAATAGCCCATGACCCTGCTGTGGGGATTAGTGGAGAATCACAAATCTTTGGGTTAAAGGTCAGAAACCTACCATATTGGTTCACTTATGCGGAGGGTGGCAAAAATGGGGTGCTTACAGATGCCCCTCTTTAGCCGAGATTGTTATAAGTTGAAGGCTAAAGATAAAAGAACCACATTTTTGGGGTATGAGTGATATTGTTTATTGGGCTGCACTTAGGGTAATTCTTCCTAAACTGCCTACGTATTCTAAGGGTGTCCCAGAAATCAAGCCCATAACGTAGTTCGACTGGCAAGAAGGTTTGCTCTTCTTGGAAGATTGGTGAGTGCTCTTTTTGTATGAAGCTAGGCTATGAATACAAGGCTCATTTGTAGGCTGGGAACCTCTTCTTGCTGAGGTGACTCATGATGCAAGGTACTTGCGGGCTTGAACCCGGCTTTATCCATTTATAGGCTGATAAACCTCTTCTTGTACGAAGCTAGGCTGTGAATACAAGGCTCATTTGTAGGCTGGGAACCTCTTCTTGCTGAGGTGACTCATAATGCAAGGTATGTGCGGGCTTGGACCCGACTTGATCCATTTGTAGGCTGATAAACCTCTTCTTGTATGGAGCTAGGCTATGAATACAAGGCTCATTTGTAGGCTGGGAACCTCTTCTTGCTGAGGTGGAACTCAATGCAAGGTATGTGCGGGCTTGGACCTGGCTTGATCCATTTGTAGGCTGATAAACCTCTTCTTGTATAGAGCTACGCTGTGAATACAAGGCTGATTGCATGAGCTTGGGCTCGAATTTGATTTGTTTGGATGGAAGACTTGATGTCTTCTCCTTGATTGAACTGAGGCTCTTTTGATTGAGATTCTGAGATTGTTTTTTTCTGAATAAGCTAGGGCTCTGCATTTGATTCACTTACATGCTGAGATTGAATTGATCTTTGAATGAGCTAGGGCTCTGCATTCACTTATAGGCTGAGATTGACTTGATCTTTGAATGAGCTAGGGCTCTGCATTCACTTATAGGCTGAGATTGACTTAATCTTTGAATGAGCTAGGGCTCTACCTTTGATTCACTAATAATCTGAGATTGATTTGATCTTTGGATGAGCTAGGGCTCTGCATTTGATTCACCAATAATCTGAGATTGATTTGATCTTTGGATGAGCTAGGGCTCCACATTTGATTATGAAATGAGCAAGAGCTCGGAATATCACTTTTAGGGTGAGGAATTTGCTATTGATTCTGAAATGAACAGGAACTCATAAGATCACTTATAGGGTGATACTGAATGACTCTTCTTTGAAGTTCCTACTAACTTTGGACCTTTGGGGTTGAAAATTGGAATATCCTTCTTGGAAGCTCTATGGTTATGAACCTTTAGGATGCTCGAAAGTGACCCAAACAGTAAGTCTTTGTTGACTTTGAACCTTTAGGGTTGAAATCTGACCTATCTTGGAAGTCTCTTGACTTTGAACCTATAGGGTGCTAGACATATTTGAAATGATGGTGAATTCCTTGGTAGTTTTCCAAGGTTTTTGCCCCTGCTTTGTTGGTGAAGGCATAAAACATGACATCAATGGAAATGGTGTCATGGACTTGCTGGCATGATACCTAGATTTGAAATTTTCCAATTATGACTTGGTACTGAAAGTTTGACACAATTTCAGCATGGTAGTGATAACTTGGTTGCTCCCTTGGAAAGGTTCCATGTAATTTTGAAAGTGATGATTTTCTTCAACCAACATTGGTGTTGTTGGATTTTGGATTGAAAGAAACTCTAGTGAGGATTTTGGACAAGAATGAGGGGACCTTGACAGTCTTTAACCAAAGTGACTTTATTGATTGACCATGGTGTTAAACTGTCAAGGGACATCTGGTCAACTAAGTTATTTGACTGTGCATTATGGTAGAACAAATTGGTAGAATAGCCAAGCGGCGATGAAATGTGACATGGGTTTGGCCCTCAATCTAGGCTCATGAAAAGCTCAGGGCATTGCAACATTGTTGTGCCAATTTTGAAAGATGAATGAACCATGACCCCAAAGTAGGCATGAGGAGCAAAGGATTCGAAGTGTTCCTTCAGAGAATTTGGTTACCAAATCCTAACAGGTGATCGACCACATTGGATTTTCTTCATCAATAGGATTGGGAGAACTGAGAAATTGGCAAAAACCAACTTGGATGGACCTACTTCCATTGACTATGAAAGTAGTGACTTCAGACTAGACAATGGATCCTTGATGTAATGCTCATGATCAAGTTTGATTCCTCAACATAGGGTATATCTATGCCCCAGTGTCTGCATGTTGTGACAGACCGCTACTGTAGAAGGAAATGAGAAATCTAACAGAGTTAGAACAAGGTTGAATCTGGATTGCATTTAGAATTTGACCATGCTTCTGAGGTCAAGGGAAGATTGACAGATTGATTGCAGAAAATGATTTCTTAGATAAACCCTTGTTGAATCTTGAAAAATGAGGGAACTGATGATTTGATGAATTTGGCTACATCCGTAACTAGGCCATGAGAATTTGCTCTCTCCCTAACATGACCAAAGGATTTGAAGATAGAATTCTGTTGAAAGGCAATGCTATGGAGCCTAACAGATGATGGTTTGTTCAACTCCTCGAGTATGATTCACTGGGGAGCAAGAGGGGTTCCTTTCCTTATAGAGGGTAGACTGGTATGACACTTGTCTACATGAACCACTGAATTTTTTCTTTGAAGGGCCAATGAAGGCAATGCTTTAGGGCTGCATCAGGTCGCCTATCCCCACTGAGGTATTATGGGTTGCCCATTGAGGTTTCTCGGGTTGCCTTTCCCTGCTGAGGTTTCTTTTCTTCCCTTTATTTCTTTTTCATTTTCTTCTTTTTGCAAACCCCATCTTGGGTTGAATAAAGAGTCCTGATATGGTGAGGATATTGCCAAAATTATGGTCCTATCCAATGGTCTGAAACCCTTAGTGGAAATCTGAATGGCATGACTTTCATGACAAATGGGTAGCCTTGCCCCACTGTTTAAGTTGACACCTACACGTATTGATAGGCGGGCAGCTATTTGAATCATCACTAAAAGCGATCTTAGGGAAATGCAGTCCCACACCAAATTTGAAAATGGTGCCAAATTATGTTTTCCTTTCTTGGAGATGTTCAGATGGAACACGTGTCCCAACAAGCTATATCAAGATTCTGAATCAGTCACGTTCATATCTGGGCCTGAAACCTTTAGGTTTGTTGACAAGTATTGATGTTGAAGGTCCAAGAGGATGGATGTGAAACTGTCCACATGGGTCTACCATTGGGAGAGTGTTTGGTATTTATGTAGAATGGGTTTATCTTACCGAGAAGATCCCATTTTATTGGCTTGAGAAATGAAGGGCTTATAGGAACCTTTGGGAAGCCGTTGGATGTAATAAACGACGGATGAGAGTTCCAGCCAGATTCATGAATTTGTACATGAAATGATGACATGATCACGAGATACAATACCATAAAAAATGATAATAAAAAGAAGGGCTTGTGATAGAGACTCCTTGGAAGGCCGTCGGATTGATAGATGGGAGAGAGAGTCTGATGCCGATGAGAAATCTTTCTCTGATGATGAAGAAGTGATGAGATCGTTTCTTGCAAAGGCGGGATGTAATTGACCAAAATCAAAAGTCCGGTCCAACATGCTGTGAATCTTGAAGAACGATCGAACTTGCTATCAGGTTTTGATTGAAATTACAAATCTTCTCTGCTCATATAGTATCTGATTTTATCTGAATGGTGAATCCGTATGCTATCCTCTAGAAGTTAATCATCACCTTCTATCTGATGTGACTGCCTTCCCATTATTGATGTAGATAAAACATAGGCTTGAATTTTCTTTTTTCTTTTTTTTTTCTTTTTTTGGGTATCCCTATGACCTCATTCTTAGATTTTGAGATTGATCATTCATCATGTATCTCTTACTTGCAGATGATGTACTTTGTAAGAACTTTGGAATTTCCATCTCATTGGTGGCACATCTGTCCTCCACTCATTTGTACTGATTGGCTGACCTGTTGATATGATCTGTTATTATGTAATGCTTTCCTTGGAATCTTTTCACAGATAGAACAAATGGTAGCTTCTCCAATACATGTTTCTTGAGACTACTCTTGTGTCTCCCGATTGATCATTTAAAGCTTTCCCAGACGGGTTGGACCTTTCTTTCTCAATAGGCCGGGTGGCATAGAAGTTCAGGAGATGGCTCATCATTTCAATCATCTTCAGAGTCAGAATTGACTGCGCACGTAGAATAGGAGGATGTATGAAACTGGGAGGAAATGTATGGAAGAGACAAGGCATAGAGTTTGAAATCCCAAACGAGGTGATTTTCTTTTACTTGCACGACAGATTGGACTAGACTTGTCAACAAGCATATTGATCTTGGACCCAGATGTGGATGACCTATCAAATACCGATAATAGAAAGTTGAAACAACAAGTTTGTCCAAGCGACTCCAGTTGGGCATAACGCCTTCGACGACCACCTTCAGTCGTTGCGGGAATAAGTCTTCCTTCAGATCTCTAATAGCAGGACTCCTCATGCCCCTCTATCAATAGGTGCAAGATACCTACATTTTCCATCTTTTTTTTCCAGTTTGGGATCCATTCAAAACCGGACTATTGCTTTTTAAGCTCAAGGTTACTCTGGTTCATGCCCCAGTTTGGGGTTTGATGGATTCATCAATGGACCACTTCTAGCTGAATTCACAATCATTTTGGTTTATGCCCCAACTTGGGGAGCAAGGGGTATCGCCATTGCACTACACCATTTTGAGTCCAAGATTAGAATAGTTTATGCCTCGGCTTAAGGGTTCAATGGATTTCTTTATTAGACCACTCTCAGTTTGGGTCCAAGGTCAATTTGGTTCATGCCCCAGTTTGGGGGTCATTGGCTTTCCTCATCAGACCGCACTCAATTTGGGTCCAAGGTCAATTCGGTTTATGCCCCAGTTCAGGGGTTAAGGGTTCCATCATTGGACCACACTCAAGCTGTGATTTTGGTTTTTTTTTATCCTAGCCTGGGGCATATCGGATCTCATCTTTGGTCTATCCTACTGCTTGGGAAAATTCTATTCCTTCTCTTTGAACAATGAGAAATATGAGGGCAACTCTTTGGATTCTGGTATTTCCTTTGCCAATGGGGCAGAAATGCCTGTGATGGGATAACACTGTCATAGTTGAAGTTTCATGGTCTCCTGATGACTCTAGAATCTGGAATTGATCTTTATTGACAAGCAATAAGGAATGCTTATCATTCGTCATTCCCGACGAGCGATCCTAACTTGTAGCACTGGGCTATGATGGACATGGATCGGGCTCTAATTGATAGAGCCAGAGATTGATTTTGAATCGGTCTCCGATTGATAAAGACAAGATTGACTTTGAATTGATCTCTGATTGATAGAGATCAAGATTGATTTTGAATTGGTCTCTGATTGATAGAGATCAAGATTGATTTTGAATTGGTCTCTGATTGATAGAGATCAAGATTGATTTTGAATTGGTCTCTGATTGATAGAGATCAAGATTGATTTTGAATTGGTCTTTGATTTATAGAGATCAAGATTGATTTTGAATTGGTCTCTGATTGATAGAGATCAAAATTGATTTTGAATTGGTCTCTGATTGATAGAGATCAAGATTGATTTTGAATTGGTCTCTGATTGATAGAGATTAAGATTGATTTTGAATTGGTCTCTGATTGATAGAGATCAAGATTGATTTTGAATTGGTCTCTGATTGATAGAGATCAAGATTGATTTTGAAATGGTCTCTGATTCATAGAGATCAAGATTGACTTTGAAATGGTCTCTGATTGATAGAGATCAAGATTGACCTTGAATTGATCTCTAATTGATAGAGATCAAGATTGACAGTCATGGACTGGGCTCTAGTTGCTAGAGGCAAGGATTGCTTGAGTTGGGCTCTGATTGATAGAGGCCAAGGAAGACAATCATGGATTGGACTCTAATTGCTAGAGATGATGGAATGACTGAAATTCTCTTTGATTCCTTTATGAAGTGGAACATGGACCAAAGGTAATGATTGAACAGGCCTAGAGGCTAACTCATGCTCACATTGAGTTCATATGAATGAAACCTTTCTTAGTTCCGACATGAATCAGAACCTGAACTGGAGTTGACGGTTGGACAAGCCTAGGGGCTGATTAAATTCAAATGAATGGAACTCTTCTTAGTTCCAACAAGAATCAGAACTTGAACTACATTTGATGGTTGGATAAGCCTAGTGGCTAAATGAATTCAGATGAATGAGACTCTCCTTAATTCCAACATGAATCTGAACCTGAACCAAAGTTGATGGTTGGACAAGCCTAGGGGCTAAATAAATTCAGATGAATGGAACTTTTCCTAGTTTCGACATGAACTGGAACCCTAACCAAAGTTAATGGTTGGATAAGCCTAGTGGCTAATTGAATTCAAATGAATGGAATTTTTCCTAGTTCCAACATGAATCAGAACCTAAACAGGAAGTGAAGGGTGAAAAAGCCTAGGGGCCGAATGCCTTCTTCATTTTTAGCATGATCTGGGAGTGATGATTGAACCTACCTAAAGGTTAAAACCCTTCTTTAATTCTGAGATGAACCAGAAATGGTGGTTGAATCTAGGGCTGAATATTTCTTTGATCTGAGATGAACTGGATGTGATTGAATCTGCCTAGATGCTGAATCTTTCCTTAATTCTGGATGAACCAAAATGATGATTGGACCTGCCTAGGGGCTGAATCTTTCCTTCAGTTCTGAGATGAACCGGAAATGGTGGTTGGACCTGCCTAGGGGCTGAATATTTTTTTTTTGATTCTGAGATGAACTGGATGTAATTGAATCTGCCTAGGGGCTGAATCTTTCCTTAATTTTGGATGAACCAAAATGATGATTGAACCTGCCTAGGGGCTGAACCTTTCTTCAGTTCTGAGATGAACCAGAAATGGTGATTGAATCTGGGGCTGAATATTTCTTTGATACCGAAATGAACGCGAATGTGATTGAATCTGCCTAGGGGCTGAATCTTTCCTTAATTCTGGATGAACCGAAATGATGATTGGACCGGCCTAGGGGCTGAATATTTTTTTGATTCTGAGATGAACTGGAATGATGATTGGACCTCCCTAGGGGCTGAAATCTTTCCTTAATTCAAAGGTGAATAGGGAATATTGATTGGATTTGCCTAGGGGCTGAATCTTTCCTTGATGCAGAGATGAATCATGAAATATGATTGGATTTGCCTAGGGGCTGAATCTTTCCTTAATTCTAAGATAAATTGAGAACTATGATTGGATTTGTCTAGGGGCTGAATCTTTCCTTAATCTATGATTGGATTTGCCTAGGGGCTGGATCTTTCCTTAATTCAACGGTGAATAAGGAACATTGATTGGATTTGCCTAGGGGCTGAATCTTTCCTTAATTCAGAGATGAATCAAGAACTAATGATTGGATTTGCCTAGGGACTGGATCTCTCCTTAATTCTGAGATAAATTGAGAACTATGATTGGATTTGCCTAGGGGCTGAATCTTTTCTTAATTCAGAGATGAATCGAGAACTATGATTGGATTTTCCTAGGGGCTAGATCTTTCCTTAATTCAAAGGTACATTGAGAACTATGATTGGATTTGCCTAGGGGCTGAATCTTTCCTTAATTCTGAGATAAATTGAGAACTATGATTGGATTTGCCTAGGGGCTGAATCTTTCCTTCTTTCTTACAAAATTTGATGTTCAAACAAGATCTAGATTCATGACTTCCATTGATTCATTTAGAAAGATAATATGGATGGATCTCAAGGTGGGAGATCAAGACAATTCCCTAATTGTAGGGGCCTCTCACCCTAAAGGGTGGATATAGTTGCAGTTTGATTCTCTTTTCCAAAGGCATTGAAATCCAATGGAGGAATATTGAGATTCTAGACATCTAGGGGAGTGGAAGAAGTCACATGCACAATCAAGGATGACTCAACCAAACAAGAGTTAGATCCCTCATAAGGGTGATTGGGTAAACATTATCCAAGTCAATTTAATTGAATTTGATTAAGCCATGTGTTCAGTCTTGGGACCTCATGATTCCAAAATGGATAATCAGTGGTACCAAGGTCTGGCCAATTGGATTACCGAATTCGATGAAATTGAAATGGATATATTAATCCGTCGTCCTTATTAGGGATGATTAGCAAAAGCGGTTCATAGATGAACAAACTAGTAAATTTCTTCTTGACCATGGTATCTAAGTCTTGACAGGGATTTTTTACTCATTTTTTGAAATCGACGTGTTAACAATGAGGGATTCGACACATCGAGCTTACTTAATGGAGGTTGTATAGTGACCGTCTACTATGATGTAGAACAGGTGTATACATACCTCATACTCCCAATGGGTGAGAGTTCAAGATGCTCATCGTGTAGATTCTAACATGTTGACCAATCGAGGACAAAAACGGGCAGAACTTCGACGTCTCGAACATGGATGTCATGGTTAAACCGATTTTACCGGGTCGGTTCAGGGATGAACCAAAAAATAACAAACATTGGGCTACAATCTGGGTTAGGACAGAAAAGGCCACCTTGACGAGGATGGGGTAACCTATCACCAAATGCTCGATGAATAATGGGCCCCCAATCCCTTTATATACTATGTTGCAAGGATCCAAGCGACGTGGAGTAGCATAACGCATTCCCAGGCGGACCCAAGAAACGCTCGTTAGAGGCTGCTCACCGGTTGTGGTCTCACAAAGTACAGGCCAAGGCTGTGTGTTTCTCCTAGCGGGCTGCCCCATATGCATGGGACCCGGTTCGGCTACTCGCACGAATGTGTGACTGAACCCATTCCCCCCAAAGCAATAATATACAAGCATAAATATAGTATCCTAAAATCTAGCATCCAATTCACACAAGGAAAGTTTTCATTTAGGAGTTTGACATTTATATCCCCAGTGAAGTCGCCACTGTGAGGACAAAGATGGAAATCTTTAGAAGTCGCCACCTAGATTTAGGTCTAGGACCTTAGAAATGTGAAATCTCACCCCAAGGTAAGACTTCGATTGACTCATGACCCTAAGATTGGATTTCTGGTCCACCAGAGATTTGGGTAAGCGTCAGGTTACGGTTATGGGAAGGGGTTAGGCACCCAAACCGCCCGATCGAAATCGGTCTCCTATACCTTTCCTATGCTAGACTCTATTTGTTAAACCAAACCAAACCAAGTGGTTTGATATCATTGAACCGAATCTGTATCTATCAGATTGCCTACGTATCACGGAATTATTCCAAAAATCAGGTTCACCATCGTAGTTCAGATGTGATTTATGCTTGTGCATGATTAAGTTCTTTGTTCAAGTTGAAATTTATGCTTGAAAGGTTGAGAAAACCCTATGGGTTATGATCTGGATAGTCCAAGTGGACTGATAGATAGTCCTAGTGGATCTAAGGATAATCCTATTTGGGTTGGAATGTGGATAATATCCTAGTGGATCTATGGATAGTCCAAGTGGACTAAAAGTGGGGATAACCCTATTTGGGTTAAAATATGGGGGATATCCTAGTGGATCTATGGATAGTCCGAGTGGACTAAGGTTTGGATAAATATCCTAGTGGATCTATGGATAGTCCAAGTGGACTAAGACGTGGATCCAAATTTGGGTTTCTCCCAAATAGCCTACGTATCCTAGGGTTTGCCCTAGGAATCAGAATCCGCGTAGTTCGGGCTCTGGAGAACCTGTTCTAGGTTAATGATTGAGAACCTATTCTAGGTTTAGGGTTTAGAACCTATTCTAGGTTTATGGTTTGCCGAGGGACAAAATCATCCTAAATTACCCTTTTCATCCTGAATTCTAATTTTGGAAGGTTTGGCAAAGTATTTTTCTTTCTTTATTAAAACTTTTATTATTTCCATTATGCCCTTCCCAAGAATGTGGGTGCCTAAATGCACGTCCCCACACCTAATATGTTTGCTAGGTGTATAGATATGGCAATTTGACTAGGGTGTTGCATAAATTAAATTATTGCCCAAAATAGAATATTCTATCTAAATATGGCATATAAAATATTTATGGCAAGAAATTAACATGTAGTAAGATTGTTTAAAAATCTTTCAAATATGACATGTATTGCAAATAAGGCAAGAGCCTAATATGGTAAGATCTAATATGGCAAGATCTAATATGGCAAGATCTAAGCATGGCAAGATCTAATATGACAAGATCTAATATGCAAGATCTAATATGGCAAGATCTAATATGACAAGATCTAAGCATGGCAAGATCTAATATGACAAGATCTAATATGCATGATCTAATATGGCAAGATCTAAGCATAGCAAGATCTAATATGGCAAGATCTAATATGCAAGATCTAATATGCATCTACATATCAATATGGAAAGTACCAATCATAGAATGCATATATGACATGAATTTTTCAAAAAAGGGAAAAGATCTTATATGCTATTTTCTAAGCATAGTAAGACTTAAAAAAAATTAAGATTTTGCTAAAATATGGTAAAAATTTATCTATTCTACCAAAAATAACAATACATGGAATGTGGCAAACATGGTATGCACAATCCAAACAAAGCATATGAATGCTCCAAATATAGCCATTTATCCAAATATGGCAGAATTCATTTAAACAATCATTGATGTTATAATGAATGAGACATCAATGAAACTTTTTTTTTTTTTGAAAAATTCAAAATTATCAAAACAAACACATGTTCAATGTTATTTGAAAATTGTAATTCTTATGAAGGAGTTTGGGAAGATTAATGACTCAAAACTGTGAAAATTGTGACACAAGGTTCCAGATAATGGACAAAACTATGAACTGTATTCAGATTTGTTACATTATACAAGAATGACCATAAGTAGGTCTTTAAAAACTCAAATCAAGCTCAACTTTTTTCATAGAAAGATGACTTGATATATTATATTTCATATGAAGGATTTGAATCCCAACAGAAAGCAAAAATAGGTCAAAGATATGCCCTAAGACCGAACATGTGCACTGGTCAAATCTGTTCCAGATTTTTGACCAGTTGCACCATAAATTCCAAATAAAATTCTATTCTTATTGAAAAATTAAATACAGACATATGTCTATGTAGATAACTGTCTGATCTAAAATTTCATTAAAAAAAACAAGTTAAAACAGTATATTTTCTTTGTGAAAAATGACTCTTTCAATCATGCAAATCAGTACATCATGACAGATTTAAAATCAGAGCACTATGCACTTAAAAATTGATATCAATTCAAGAAAAAATGGAACAAATATGAAACCAGTTCCATTTTTTAGGAGACTTTCATGTCTAAAAAAATAATGTTAAGTGGATTCTCTGATTATGGCCATAAAGCCTTTGTCTAGAGACTTTCCGATGGAGGATTGCATTGCATCCGAGAAAAATAGCAATGTCAAAGACAAATTTTTTTGATATATTTTTCCAATTCCAAATGGAACAAAATTTTTAGGGTAGTCTTCTATCATATCAGAGAGACTCCCATAAAATTTTGGGCTTCAAAATCTAAGAAAAAATACATATGATGTACGTCCTAAGTTTGAACCCTAAATCTGGAATTTTCAGATCAGAAAACCACTTTATGAAATTTGCAAAAACATCAAACATCATTGTATATCATTCAAAAATTCATCATTGAATAGCTTAGACAAATTATCATTCATGAAAAATGTTAGACATAGGCATCCTAACATTAACAAGCATGTAATAGAGCATTCATGATTGAGATTTCATGAAAATTAGCCTTTTTCAAGCAAAATTGGCATTCGGGCATTATAACGACCTCTAAATTTGTTTAGAGTACTAACATTGGGCTCAAATCGAGCGAAACCGTTGATGAAGGGTGATTGGAGGTTGTATCAATCCCCTTTGAATGTGAATCCTCCTTCTCCTCTCTTCTGCTCTTTCTCTCTTCTCTTTCTCTCTTTTCTTATTCTCTTTTCTTTCTTTTCTCTTTTCTCTCTCTTTCTTTCTTCCTCTCTCACGTTTTCTCTCTCCCACTCACGTTTCTCTCTCTCACCCACGTTCCCCTCTCTCTCTGGTCTGGAAAAAGGATCCCTCTTCTCTCCTATTTATAATTTTTCACTCATTTTCTAGAAGATCCTTCTTTCCTTTTCTTCTTTTTTCTAGAAAATCTTTTTTTCTCTCCATTTTTTCTTCTTTCCTTTCTTTTCTTCCTTCCCACGTTTTTTCTTCTTCCTTTCTTTCCTTTTTCTCATTCTTCTTTTAGAAAACCCCTTTCTCTCTTTCCTTTCTCTCCTTCATTCTTCTAGAAAAATCCTTCTCTCTTTCCTTTCTTTCTTTTTTCCTTTTCTTCTTCATTCTTTTCCTTCCTTTTTTCTTTTCTCCCTCTCTTTTCACGTTTTCTTTCTTAGAAAACATTTCCCTTTTTTTTTTCTTTTTATTTTTTCTTTTTCTCTTTTTTTTTTCCTTTTTCTTTCCTTCCTTTTTTTTTCTTTCTTTCTCCTCTCTCTCTTTTACGTTTTCTTTCTAGAAAACGTGAAGGGGAATCTTTTTCCCCCCTTTTTTCTTTTCTTTTTTTTTCTTTTATTTCTCTCTCTTTCCTTTTTTCTTCTCAAGATCTTTTGGATTATCTCAAAACCCTAAATCCCCTTCTCTTTCACGTTTTCTCTCTCCCCACTTTCCTTTTTCTTCTCAAAATCTTTTGGATTTTCTCAAAACCTTAAATCCCTTTCTCTTCCACGTTTTTTCTCTCCCCTTTTTCCTTTTTTTTCTCAAAAATATTTTGGATTATCTCCAAAACCAAAATCCCCTTCACTTTCACGTTTCTCTCTCCCCTCTTTCCTTTTTCTTCTCAAAATCTTTTGGATTATCATTTACATATAATAATATATATTATATACATATATACACATATATATTTAATAACATACATACATATATATATATATATATATATAATATAATATAAATATTGTGCACATAGATGAACTGATTCGAAATGGGTTGAGACTGACTTAGGTTGACAACTGATATGGGTTGAGCTAGGTTGGACCAAAACTGGTTTGAACTGAGTTGACCGGACTCGATTGGAATTAACCGGGTTTTTTCTCCTTGTCATTTCACGGGTCATTCCCCTTCGTTATCCCGCATGGAATTTTTCGATGGCCTCTATTCCAAATTTTTTGCATTCATTTTGTAGAACATTAAAAATGAGGAATATAGGAACTTGAATCACCTCATTTGGAAGTAAAATGGTCAACTTATGAATTTTTGAAGTTTAAGCGGACCAATTATCGATAATTTGGCTGACCATTCTGCATGAGATCCTTCGGAGGCTTCTACCGGAAATATTTTACGTCCACTTTGTAGAGCACCAAAATGGAACATAAAAAGACTGGAATTATCTGAATCCGATATAGAACGGGAAAGATATGAAGCTTTGAAGTTCTGACGATCATTTTGCATGCAAGTTTGCGTGGGACCCACTGGTGACTTCTACCTGGGATTTTTTTACGTCCACTTTGTAGAACATCATGAATGAAGAATAATGGTCTTGGAATCATCTGAATCCGATGTAGAACGGGAAAGATATGAAGCTTTGAAGTTCTAACGATCATTTTGCATGCAAGTTTGCATGGGACCCACTGGTGACTTCTACCCGGGATTTTTTACGTCCACTTTGTAGAACATCATGAATGAAGAATAATGGTCTTGGAATCATCTGAATCTGATGTCGGATGATCAAGATATGATGATTTGAAATTCAAACAATCCAACTTACGATAATTTGCATGAAAGCCCCTGGGATTATTTATGATAATTTCAGAAATCTCCCTTATATGTATCATCCGACTATAATGGTCGTATCTTCCTCATTTGATACCGGAATTGAGCAATTCTGGTTTCGTTTCGAAGATAATTCTATGACCTATGCATCTACGCAGATAATAGCCCATGACCCTGCTGTGGGGATTAGTGGAGAATCACAAATCTTTGGGTTAAAGGTCAGAAACCTACCATATTGGTTCACTTATGCGGAGGGTGGCAAAAATGGGGTGCTTACACTAAGTCCAAACTCCCTTAAGACATAACAAAGAAGCAAAACTGAAAGGAATTATGTGGGACCAATCCCAGTGTTACCTCCACACCTTGATATCTCCTAGAGTCCAAACCTGCCATATTATGACCATTTCCACCTCCTAATATCCCCTAGAGTCAAAACCTGCCATATTAAGACCATCTCCACCTCTTAGATACCCTTAGAGTCCAAAAACTACCATATATAGATCACCCCTGTGTCATCTCCTATCCCTAGGGTCCATCACCTGCCTTATTTAGGTCTCCTTTATCATTCCATACCTTTAAAGCCCATTAATTTTCATATTTAGACCACCTTGTACCATTCTTTTAGCTTAGGAACCAAAAACTACCATTCCCATTAATTTTCATATTTAGACCACCTTGTACCATTCTTTTAGCTTAGGAACCAAAAACTACCATTTTAGAACCATCCTGGTCAAATTTGGTTAAACCTAATCAATCCAATCCATATCCCTTCAACCTGTCCCATACCTAGTCAACCTAGTGTCATTTTAGTCAAAAACCTAGTCAAACACCTTGTAGCCACCCATCCATTCATCTTACTCCCCCTAGGTGTCATTTAGAGTGCCCACATGGCACTAGAAATCCCATAAAAAAAACCTCCTTTGATAATCACTAGAGAAGGTATAGAGAGGGAGTGGAGAGAGAAAAGAATGGAGAGTGGAGAGAGAGAGAGAGAGAGAGAGAGAGAGAGAGAGAGAGAGAGAGAGAGATGAAATTGAGAGTGGGATGGGCTAGACCAACCCTAGACCAGCCCAAGTCCAAGCCCAACTAACCTTAGGCTGGCCTTGAGGGAGGATCAAAATTCAGTCCTACCCCCTTTGCTGTTTTTAAGGAAATTAAAAAATATATATATAAAAAGACAAAAAGGACAAAAAAAAAAAAAAAAAGAGTTAAAGAAAAAATTTAAGAAGGTGGTAAGTGGGACCCCTCCCCCTCGCTCACGTGAAGGGGAGAGAATCCTCTTGCCGTGGCCTAATTTAGGTGTGTGTTCAAAATGTGAGTTGGCATGAAAATTTAAGGAAAAAAAAAAAAAAAAGAGGAAAGGAAAAATAGAAAAATGAAAGAAATAAGTAGGAAAAAGAGATTCTTATTGTCAAATTCAAAGTCAAATCTTGGACCATTAGGTGTGTGCCTTGTGTCATTAAACAAATAAGGAAAGAAGATATTTCACAAAGGAAAAAAGGGATTAGCCTTGAGGCTATTTAAAGAGCAAGGAAGGGAGGGGAGACCCCTTCTACCATTTTGAGGAGAGCTACCCTCCTAATTCATGGACAGCAAGAAGGAGAGAGAGAGAGAGAGAGAGAGAGAGAGAGAGAGAGAGAGAGAGAGAGAAGAAGAAGAAGAAGAAGAAGAAGAAGAAGAAGGAGAAAGCAAGAAGAAGAAGTCCCTAGCCATATGCTCCTTCTCACCACAACGATAACATACACCAGTGCGTATCCTACATTCCCCTAGATGTCTCTTGTGGCATTTAGGACATTTAGGGTTGTCATAGCATATATCAAACCCATTTTTGAATTTCTTGACTGGTGTACTATTTTCCCCCTCCATGGGTCTCTTACCCAAAAATTTTCTAGTAGAAGCTTTTTCCTTTCTTTTATCAAATTCCACTATCTGAGCCTTTTTTAACACCTCAGCATAAGTAGATAGCTGAAATGTCTTTACAAGGACCCTGATATCCTCTTTAAGTCCCTCTTCAAATTGCCTTGCTTGCTTTGCTTTGGTATTTGCATAGTCTCCAACAAACTTGGCACATTCATCGAACTTCTTGACATACTCTTGCAAGGTCATAGTTCCTTGCCTAAGGTTTAGGAATTCAGTTTGCTTCATCTTCATGTAGTACGGAGGGAAGTATTTCTATTCGAAAGCTTGAACAAATTCTTTCCAATGGGTTTGTACCCATTTGCTCCTAAGATCTTCTTGGTAGCTTTCCACCATGTATTTGCCTCTCCTTTACACACTTGAGTTGCATATATCACCTTTTGTTCATTTAAAATATCTATTATCTCAAAGATATTCTCCATTTCACTAATCCACTCAGTAGCTTGTATAGGTTCTGAAGCAATGCCTTTAAATATGGTGGGTTTCTACTTATGAAACCTCATTAGAACCCTTTCCATTATTCCTAGTGGTTCAGCCCTCATAGAAATTTCCTGTATGGCCTTAACATCCCTTGCACCATGTCTTTGCTCCAAAAAACAAGCAAACTCTGCCATTAATTCCTGGTCAGACATGCTAGGAACCCTCGGCATCTGAGGTGCCGGTGGTACACTCCCTTCCTGTGCCTCTTCTCTTAGTGAGGCATTTCCCCCTTGGACAGAAGCCGAGGAGGAAGGAAGCGGATCAGGATTGCGTGCTTGAATTTCTCTTCTAGGTGGCATTTGAGAACAAGAACACATATTTGTAAGACCCGCACTCCACTAATCTGGTATAACCATGTCGTGTCAGGTCTTCCCATCATAACCGGCTCAAGCGAACCAACAGTATGAAAGAGCCACAAAGCCAATTAAACAAACCAGTCAAACTAGTCAATTGTAAGGTTGTTCGGTCGAGTGGTTTAGGTTGTCCGATCGTCTAGTTGTGGGACCAGTGAGTCAATCGGTCAATCTCAGATCTGACTCCAAGTTTAGGAAATTTTCCTAATTTGGAGATGAATCTCTCCTAATTTAGAGAGAACTCTATATGGAGACTTTCTCCCTATAAAGATGACGTCCCTTCACTTCCTCTCACTCTTTTGATCAATCTCAAACCCTAGAGAGAGAGAGAGAGAGAGAGAGAAGAAGAAGAAGAAGAAGAAGAAGAAGAAGAAGAAGGAGCTTTGCAAAAAATGTGCGATGTTGGAACTCCGACCTATTGTATCAAGGACCCACGATAAGTGCCTCATCTCTGTAGAAGGCTAGGTTGTTGGTTGTGTGGGTTAAGAAATCATAATGGAAGATGGATCACAATCCGATGCCAACTCCTTGACTTAAACCCTATGATGTTGGAGTTAAATCGATAGTAACGATAATTGTAAACCAATGACTAAAGGCCATAGAATGACCCTAGGATGAACTTCCATTGTTGTGCCAAAGAATGGACTCAGGAGGAAGTCAAATCAAAAGCCAAACCTGGAACATGACCGGAAAGTTGTGTGCGGTCCCTTCACTGGTCAACTATATAGCACTACCAGTGAGTCGACCATTGACTCTAGGAAAGTGTCTTAGGGATTGTGCAGTTCCTTCAATGGTCGACCATAGCATGACCACTGAGTCAACCACTTAATGTCTGGTCGACAGGTATCAGGGACCACTGAGTCGACCAGTCAATAACTTGAAGGCATGTTTTGGAGACCAGACAAGGGTTCCAACTGTTGTAACTTGATAAAATCAAACCCTAATCTAAATTCATAAATTGCTTAGGTTTTCAATTAGTTCAAGATAATTTTCAAAGCTTGAAAGAGGGACAAACATCACTTACAGGTGAGAGAACAAGACTTAAACTAATTGGTTAATAACAAGCTACCTTCACTTTCTGTTAAATTTGTTTGATGCCATGCGTTGTGTGAATTTTTGTGCATATAACATGTCATCTAATATCTGCTATTCATGTTTATGCATATTTATTATTCTTTCTATTCGGTTATGATGATGATGATGATAGGAATAATCATGTGATTGTGTGTGGTTGGTGTATTCAATGGGGAGAGGTTAGAGCATTAAACCATTCACCACACTGACATCGTCGTATTACTGTTACCTTAGTAGAACTAGTAAGTTATAAGGTATCAGGGGGGTGATCGCGGTGTGGGCCCTAGTCTAGCCGATGAACCCTAGCTCTATCTTGTCGGCATAATGAGGGATGTTGGGGTAAAGCCTTGGATAAAAGCTGTGATGACATCTAAGATTGGTTAGACATGAACCCAGTTTATAAGTCCTCGCCAGTAGCGCATATGTACTGGTATGGGATAGAGTATCAAGGGGAGTGCTGGCGGTGTGTGATTCGTTAGGCTCTAGCTCTATCTCTCTTCTATAGTGGGTGATGTGGGGTGACAGCAGTGTGTGATTTGTTGGGCGTGCCTACACTCTCGTGTATGGAGGTGTGGTGGCCACCTATCCTTACCACAATAAATTGCAAACTTATACCAGACCAAATATATGAATAAAATACAGGCATATGTTTGTGCGTTGTATTGTTTACTCACTGAAGTATATTTTGTGCTCACCCTATGATATCGTATTTCTTTTAGTTAATGATGTAGGTACAACTATTAAATATTATATTAAAGCATCATCGTATGAACACGTGGCGGCTATGGATGTACAAGTAGTGGAAGACGAGCATAGTAGTGGAAGACGAGCATGACTCTTCATACAAGTGTTTCCAGTGTCTTTACGCTTAGTTTAATTTAGTCTTTTGAGTTATGGAACTTGTAATAGATATTTATTTATGTTTTTATTTAGTTGGAGATAACTGGTTTAATTATTTATTTATCATGTTAGACTTTCAGTTCATTATTAATAAAGACTTTCACTTATTATCTATTATTTTTTATTATGTTATAGATGAGTACGGTTTGATTGTTGGCACGTTCCTATGAGATCCTGGGGTGAACCATTGGTTCATATGACGGTTCATTTACACTTCTGGTTTGTCCAAAATTGGGGTGTGACAATATTAATAACTCATTCTCAGATATAAAATATTATTAATAATCACAAAAACCAAATCATAATAAGTTTATGCATGTTCCTATTTATCTAATTCCACTTATACAACTTATTCTTGTAAGTCCTGAGCTACCAGTTATATATATATATATATATTATACCGTTTACTCTGATACCACCATTGTGAGAGCCCCTTTTCAGGTGAGGAAATGAATCATTGGTCGGTATGATATAATACATAAGATACAAAACCTATATATATATATATATATATATATATATATATATATATATATATATATATATATATATATATATATATATTTTTAAAACTTACAACATTCAACTTACATTTATCGTAATAGTCCATCATAAATAAATATAAGCAATGGAAATCATTGATATAAAATTATTTACATAGCTGGTGGCAAAAGAGTTAAACCATAAGTGAAGCTTAATTACTTTAATTACATCAAAAGTGTGGGCTTACAACAAAATCCTACTACCCACACAACCAAAAACAGCAACTACGTTATATATACATCTCAAAAATATTTCTTTCCAAAATATGCAAATTGCCAAGAGGTCTTGTAAGACCCGCACTCCATGAATCCGATGTAAACCTTGAATTCATGTCGTAACAGGTCTTCCAATCATCACCGGGCCAGATGGGATGAGCGAATGACAAATAGGTATGAAACGGACCGAATTAAGTATGAATTAATTCATACCGGTCGATGGTACCGGTCTTGGTACCGGTCGACCGGTATAGTCTGTGCAGCAGACCACTAAGATCCGGAAACGGATCTCTACGGGTCCCACTTTCCAAATTTCAAACCGAAGGACTTTCTTAATGCTAGGACGCTTCCTAAACCTAAACCTAGCCTATATAAACCCCTCTAAACCTCCTAAAACCTCTTCCATGATCCTTACAAATCCTAGAAAGGAGAAAGAGGCTGAAGAAGGAGAAGCTAAGAAGGAGAGGGAAGAGCCGCCATTGTCGTTCAACGAAGAACAAGTTACCGCAAGTCAACGGTAAGTGCTCAAACCTTCCTCTACCATAAGTAATCTAGAATGGTTAATTGTAGTTGGATCAATACCATACAAAGCGAGGTATTGATCTAAACCCTGTTTTTACCGACAAATCCTAATTTAGTCGATAAACCCTAGATTCAAGTTCTAGGTTGAGACCATCGAAACTAGGACTTGAATGGAGTTGGAAACAATTCTAACTCAATGCTCAGACCTAGAATGTGTAGGAGAAACTCTAGGATCATTAGGGGACGATTGACAGAAATCGAGAAATCGGACGTATGGTCTTCCGGAGACATACCTGTCGATCATACCGGTCGCACCATATGCGACCGGTACTGCGACCGGAACCTCCCGGGGACTGGTCTGTGGGGACCGATCGACCATACCGGTCGCAGGTTTCCCCATAGTGCTACGATCGGTACTGTGATCGGTCAGCTTGTGAGATGTGTTTTGCCATTGTTGGTTTTCCGACCAATGTAAACCTATTCTAACTAAACCCTAATATCGTATAGGACCTTGTGATAGCACGTTTGGACCTTGTGACACGGAGCGAACTATCAACCAAGCGTCAGGTAAGGGAATCAGACCTAAACCCTAATAATTAAATAACAGTAAACCGTTGATAATAATTATGATTCTGTGGATTGATGTTTGTGCATTTTTGCATGTCATCCTTTACTTTCAGTTATTATTATTGTTCATGCATACTTGCTATGCTAGGTTGTGACTGTTAGGCATGTGATTGTTTTCGTTGGTGTGTGGAATGGAAAGGGCCTGGGGTCTGGGATCATTCCTCACACTAACACCTTTTCGTATCGTTCTGTCTTAGCATGCTTGGTGCGGATAGGGTATCAGGGGGAGGGAGTGGCACTGTGGTCTCCAGCCTAGCCACTAGACTCTAGCTATCTCTATGTCGTAGGGAGCTATGCTGGGATAGGGCCTATTGTGATGACATGTAGGATTGGTTAGTTGCGAGCCCAGTTTGCAAGCCCTTGCCAATAGGGGCTTACGTGTTGGTATGGGTAGAGTATCAGGGGAGGTATTGGCAGTGTTTGATCCGAACGTCTTAACTTTATCTTTATTCCATGATAGGGTGCATGTGGGACGGCAGTGATGTTTGATCCATTGGGCGGCTTCACACACTCATGTATAGAGGTGCGGTGGCCGCCAATCCTTTCTATAGCACATTGCAAACTTAAAACCAGACCATGATGTGAATGTTACTCATGCATATGTTGATTGCATTGTCTGATTGTCTTACTGAGCTAAGTTGTGAGCTCACCCATGTGTACACACTATTTTTTTTAGATGTTGATGCCGGTTACACAGTGGAGGATTACATGGACGCTCCAGTGTATGGAGGCATGGCTGCCCTGGACGTGCAAGCAGAAGAGGACGAGCATGACGCTTCATGTGAGTGCCCTTTCTACGTGTACCTTTAGGATTTGATTTTAGTTTATTCTATTTATTTTTGGTTGGAAATACAGTGATGTAAAGATATTTATTTAAGTTTTGGGAATTTGAATAACTTGATATTTTATTAAATTTATCAATAGATTACTCAGTTATTCTATTTAAGACTTTCGCTGTATTTTATTATATTCTGATTATGGTTATGTGCAATGGTTTGTATGAGTGGACACGGTCTTATTGAGATCCTGGTGTGAACTGTTGGTTCAGTGACGGTTTACTCACACTTCTGGTTCAGTCGAAATTGGGGTGTGACAGGTCTAGTGCCCCACTTGGTCTTCATCACAAACATCATCCTGATTTCTTCATGATTATCAGTAAATATTTAAACATTTGGAGTCAGTCTAAGCTTAATGAATGATTAAACCACTAGATAGGAATACATGCAACATGCAAAAATAATAACATATAGATAAGACATGAATTCTAACTTGTTCTTATATTTCTGTACTAATATCAATGAATACATTGTCATTAGTTTAAGAAAATCATCATGTTCTCAGTTCATTATTCTGTTAACTTGCTCTTGTAATTTTATTCTCTATCTAATTTTCTTGTCTTGTTAAAATTTCTTATTCTTTACTTATTTCTTGTTCTTTATGTCTGTCTCTTTGACTCACTTGGTCTACTGTCTTACTTGCAGCCACCTGTATGCACTTGTCCTGATTACTTGTTAACAAGCTTGGACTCAATGGATGATTTCGTTTCTTACCCCTCTTTCTATTTGATTACTTGCTAACTTGTATGGACTCAATGGATGCTTCTGTTTCTTGCCCTTTTCCTGACATACACAGACTCAACAAATGCTTCCGTTTCTTGTCAACATGCTTAACATACTGGGACTCAGCAGATGCTCCTGCTTCTTGTCCAACTATCATTTTCTTAGACTCAACGGATGCTTTCATTTCTTGTCTTTCAGCTCATGATCTTTTACTCAACGGATGCTTCCGTTTCTTTTCAACTGCTGTCATAACACTTATTCACTTTGAACATGTTTCTAGGACATCACATACTATCTTAAACGTGTTCTCGTGTCTTGCTGTCCATTCATGTTTACTCTTGTCTAAGAAGGTTCTTGCATGACTGTGTTTCTTGCATCACTGATATTCTTGCATTTCTTATACTTTGAAACTTAGTACATGTTGATTAGACACGTTTACTGATTTCATGATACATTCTCGATTTACAACTGCTTGAAACATGCATTATTCTCATCTATACATGTTCTGTTCATATCTTTCATTTAACTACTGTGACAACTCATTATATCATGTTTGCTGTCCATCCATCCAACAACAGTCCCGAAATAATTTTACATGTTATTAAATCTACATAAAATTATTCTTGTGCACATCTTACACAAATACATGCAATTAGATATTGGCTAGAAATATTATCATTCATGGCATACATGATAATCATTCACCTTGTCTGTCAATATAGCACACACTGATTTCCATAATAATCATAAAGTAGTAGATATTCATTTCACTTTAGCATCCATTACCATAGCAAAAAAGTACATGTGCATTCCATTACATTCATACATGCATTACTTTATAACATACATACTAGCCTACTATAAGAGGGCTAATCAATTACCTTGAATTCCCAAAATATTTCCTTAGTGCCTCTAAGAACTTGATTAGAAAATACAACAATGCACTATATTCCACATTCCTACAACAACAAGCATTCAATCCATTTTAATGACCACATGGATAAACCTGATACAAACCATTATAACCATTACCAACATCATTGTTCTTTGTCTGAAACTTCAACTCAAATATGAGCTGCACTTGTGCTGTCAACAACTTACTTAGGAATCTTTCTTTTCTAGAAACATAATACAAAACGCTTATAAAACTAAAATGATTATCTTCACTCACTCCAATGAACATCCCATTCCTATATGCAGCCTTGAACTCAGTCCTAAATTACTTGTTTTATATTTATTGGCTATGGAATACAACATCTCTTTCAATGCTTCTCAAATCTGCCTAATGAGTCATCCATACCATTTAGGATTGGGAAAACTTGTAAAACTTATACATAACCAAGATTTATGATAGAATGAATCCAAAAATGTCTCATAATCATGCTATCTTACTTAGAAATGGCTCTGGGAAAGAAATCCCAAGATAAACCAACAAAACACCTCACTTTGTCTCAACCATTCCTTAACATGATGTATAGTCTTTACTAAAATCATTTGGGTATCAAAAACTTAGGGGAAAATTCCCAAAAATGGTCCATAATAATCTTTTCACGCTTATATTAGTCCCTGGGCAAGAAACCAAAGAAACCCTAGGAAAAACCAAGCAAAATCCCCAAAATGGTAGAGGTGATCTACAAAATGAGCTTGGTCGACCGCCTCTGGGCTGATCGACCTCCCAGTTCAAGAAGCTCGAAAATGCTTCTAGAAATTGGGTTTTTTTTGGCTTCTTTGCTCATTTCCTCCCCTGAACTCCTCAATGAACATGAAATAAGTCATTTTCTCATCATTTAGACCACTATAAGATTCATTTACATCAATTACATCAATTACATCTAACAATTTCCATGGTTATCAATTTTTTTACAAGAGGCACAAAATATCTGCAATCACTAATCTTACATGAATTTTTTTTCTCTCTAACATTAACTCTTAAACAACTCAGAGGCCATGTGATCATCATTATTAGAGATAGTGAACATTCTTAAACCTGATCTTAACATAATATTCTCCAATTCCATTGCATGTATTATACATCAATCCAATTTCATCAAGGGAACACGATGAACAGATTTACTGTTCATCATCCCCAACCTCAAGAACATCATGTATTTCTGATTATCCCTTCATGCATTTCATTTAAATAACTCATAGGAGTGCTAGAGACTTACCTTACAACTCAAATAATTGATCACCAACACTAAAGTCTTAAATTCACCTACAAAACCAGAATTTCTTCTTCATAAACCCAAATTTGCTGCAATTCTCTTGTTTCTTCTTTCCTTTACTTCAAGATTGCTGGAATCCCTTCTCTACAGCACCAAAACTCTTCATAATCCTCCCTTTCTAATACCCAAACACTCCAGTGCACTCCAATCTCATAGAAATTCCGAGCTTTCCTTCACAAAGAGCCAAGAAAGCTTCTCTACACCCCCTTTCACGTTTTCAGCTCATCTAAAGGAATTTGGCTCGTCTCAAGTTCGAGATGAACTTGAGACTTGCTAGTGTGGCATTCCCTCTCATCTCATGGTATGAGAGTGATTGTAAAGAAAAGTAAAAAAAATTGCAAAAACACTCAATCACTCTCATACCGATAGATGGGAAAGAGTGCCAGGTGTCGGCCATCCAACCGACACTGGTATTTCTCAAGTTCAAAATGAACTTCAGACGATCCTCTTCCCATCTAAAGAGCTGAAAATGGCTAGTCTTCGTTCTTTTATAATTTTCATTTTTTAATTTAACATTTCACTAACACTTATTTTGTGAAAGTCCAAGTCTATCCCTATTAAGCCTCCATTGCATGTTAGAGTTATCTATTTCCATAGGGTACCCTCCAAAATTGTTAGTGTTGGGGGAAAATAATAAGGGATACAAATCTGATCGTCACTGGGGAATTTAAGATGATCCTTGAGAAAATGACATGTGGTGTACATCTAAGGCGCGATGAATGAAAATAAAAGATGTCCGAAAAAGCAACTCGTATTCGATCCCAGGGTGATCCAAACATGATGGGACCGATTGATGGGGGTAGTTGGGCATTTAATGGACCACCATTAATGCTCATAAATACTGACATCAACCATAAATGCCAAGTAGACTGATTTGACCGGTCAGATCACCATATCATGGACCGAATCAGTAAAAAGCAGGATCAACACTCGATAAAAGTGTAAGGACAGAGACCAGTATCAGAAAATATGGAAGACGTGGACTATAAGGGGGTCGAAGAAGGCCAAGGGGGGTCATAAGCAACTGACAAGACGTCCCAGCGCCGCCCTAAGGGGTCGTAACCCCTCAAACCTACTGTTCCCTAGGAGTCTGGTGATCAAGATGGTGGTAGGCGCGGACAGGCTTGTCTGGGAAGCTTCCACTGGGACTTATATATAGCAAAATGATATCAATTAGAAGCGGGATTGAGAATGTCCATGTCATGAGAAAAAAACATCCTAACCAGGTATTAATCCTCTTATGTTTTACTCTCTCTATGGTTTTAAGATCTCACTTCATCGGAGAGGAAGGGAAGATGGTGGTGACCCCAGTATCTCAAGGAACCCCCATCTTCAAGGAGTTCTAGTGTACCACTAAGAGCTCTATTCGGTTTGTCTTCGAAATTTCCTAACTTTGGCATCGGAGTGGCCCCGAGGTATATCCCGCCCACTTTCTTGTTATGTAGGTGTTTCATCTATATGGTAGGATCGGAGAAGCTGATCGGATTCCACCGACAATAGTTAGGACTAGTATACCCCTATAAAGATTCCATTTCCTATACATGCAAAAACTCATATTTTGCCAAATCTTGGTACCTTTTTATTTTGGAGACCAAGATTGCCCTTCATTATATTCTAGAATTACCTCTTGCCCTATGACTAGAGAAAAATGAACTCATAACATCTTCATCCAATAGTGGTTGGCCACATAAGATGGGCCCCATACACAACCTACATAAAAATAGAGTTTCTCCATTCTTAAACCTTATGAGACTTGATCTCATGACCTTAGGTTCTAATATATTTAGATGCTAAAAATTGACCACTAATCCACTAAGATTTGATGTGTTACAATTTACAACTAAAATTTATATAACATAATAAAAAACAACTCAATAAAATTCACCAACAAGATAATCTAGTTTATTTATTTCCTCACACTCACATCACATGAAACTCATATTTATCTTGGCATAACTCTTCAATTAACAAGTATAGAACTTAAATTACTAATAGGTAAGAAAATAATTTTATCTTACCTACCTTTCCAAATATCATAGAGCAATCAAATTTACTTTAATAGCTCACTTCATCTTTCAGTCGTCTCCGTCTGTCTCCATACAGTCAAGATAAGACAAGAATTACTCTACAACACCTGGGGTGTTATATGTCAACACTTAAGATGTAAGTAGGATATGAGACATACTTCTTTAGCAACGAAATGTAGAATATATCATGGACTTTGGACAATGTCGGGGGTAATTCCAACTAGTACGCTACCTTTCCACTCCGCTTGAGAATTTCATACAGACCGATGTACCTAGGACTCAATTTCTCCTTTTTCCCAAACCAACATATGCCTCAGTGAATTGACACCTTGAGGAATACTTTGTCGCCAACTTGGAATTCTAAATCTTTTCGCCACACAATCGCTAGCTTTTTTGTCGACTCTAAGCGGCCTTGATTCGCTGATATCACAGGTGTCTTGAATGATCTTGGGCCCAAGGATTCTTCTTTCACCCAACTCGTTCCAATAAAGTGGGGTTTGACATCTCCTACCATAAAGCGTCTCATATGGAGATGCACCTATAGTTACCTGGAAACTATTATTATAGGAGAACTCCATCAACAAGAGGTAATTGTCCTAGCTGCCCTTGAAATCCAAGGTACACGCTCTAAGCATATCTTCCAAGATCTATATGTTGCATTCAGATTGCCCATCAATCTTTTGGTGGAAGGTTGTGCTGAAATTTAATTGCATACCCATTGCCTTCTGTAGACCCTTCCATAACTTGGATGTAAAACTTGGATCCCTATCCAAGGCAATGCTGGCCAACACCTCGTGTAATCTCACAATATTATCAACATACAGTTTTGCCAATCTATTTATGATTTATTGTGGAAAGACAGCTATGAAACGAACTATCTTGGTGAGGTTATCTACAACCACCCATACATTATCCAAAGAATTTTGAAGTCAAGGGTAGTCCTATCACAAAATCCATAGTAATGTAGTCCCACTTCAACTCTGGTATTGGCAAAGGTTGAAATAGCATGGATGGCCTCTGACGGTCTATCTTGACTTGCTGACAAGTAAGACACTTGTAAATGAAATTAGTGACATGGGTCTTCATCCCTCTCCACCAGTATTTCTGCTTGAGTCCTGGTACATCTTTGTGTTGCTAGGATAAATAGTGTAGGACGAGAAATGTGCCTCAATCATGATTGATTTCTTGAGATTTTAGGCTGTTTCTGACTTGCAAACTCGCCCTCTATATCTGACAACTCCCACGTTTAATAATCTTGCAAAAAGAATAGCGTAAGAGATTGAAGGGAATCTAAACTAGATTGAAGGAATCTAAAACTAAGATGGGTCAAAGGAGGAGATGCTGGAGTGGTAGAATTGGACTTACTCAATTTGAATTTCTTGCTCTCATCCAGATATAAAGGTTGGGAGTGGGCGCGAGCTAAAAAAATGCCTACCTTGTCCACCTAACAACATTTCACAACATACTTTATTGGGTATACAACAATTTGGCAGTTCAAATTACCAATCAATCTTGTCTGCATGTACGGGACTTTATTTTATTATTATTATTATTTCTGGGGTTGGGGGGGGGGTTAAGAATATGCGTGACTTCCTTCGATATTCAATTGATTGGAATCTTTAACTCCCCCAAATGATGCACTAATGAACTGATTTTTAAGCCTTTAAGAAACAGCCGTAAAGTAAACACATGTCAAACTTATTATTAAAATTTAAAAAATAAAGACCATTTAATCAATAAAATTTAAACAATAGGTAGAAGAAGAAAAAAAGGTAACAAAGAAACAATTACATGGAATTGAACTACCAACCCTGGAAATAGGTATATATTAAGAGATCAACCAAAGATCTCATTAGGACTCTAGGAGTGCCATGGTTTATCTACAAACCAACTCTAATCATAGCTAACAAAACTGGTTGAGTACCACTAGAAAAGTCATTATCTCAATATTTTCATCTCTTTTTGCTAAAGATCAGAAGAATATTAAAAAATAAAAATAAAAATAAAAATATGCAAAGCAAAGGACTAAAAAAAAAAAAAATGCATTAATATAAAAATGAATCTACTTCTACCTTCAGCAATGCCACTAGTAGAGAGCCAAGCCTCCAAAAATAAGAATTATTGATCCAACCGATAACTAGGCCTACCCCCATAGTCCTAAGCCACTTTGGACGAGAAATTAAGAGACTGATCTTGGATGGCCGGGTAAAGAATATGATAAGCGGATTCAAATCGTCTCCTGTCAGGGGGTTAGTAGGAGACGAAGCTGCTACCATTTGATGCCCGACACGTGGGCGTCGGTTGAATCCAAGCAGCCCAGATGGAGAGAGGACTCGGATTTTGACTGGACCGCTCGAATTCAGCCTACGCCCACGCGTTGAGTCTCGACTGGTCACAGGAGACGATTTTGATCCATGATAAACAGCCTTTTTTGGTAGAAAATCAACTTCAACATTGACCTCCATATAACAATGACTAAATTTCCACCTAATCCTTTGGAAATATTTTGAAACAACCCTTCATCGTTGCAGGAATTTCTACCGCCAAAACCTGAATTAACAAAGACAACCAGTGCAATAGAATCGCATTCCACTCATATTCTTAACTGGTTTTGGATGAACATTATTTTATCCAAAGTGGTGAATTAATAAGGTATAACTTTATTCTTATTGTCCTTCGTTTTATTATCAAAAGGAATTTTTTAAGATTATTTGAAAATAAGTCACAACGGTTACTATTTTGCATTTTTTTTAATACATATTGAAATGATAGGCTTTTCACCAACTTTGGTTATATAAGATTTTCCCTTCATGTTACAATTTTCTAGGACTCTATTTCTGGTTTCGCTCCAGTTTAATTATCAGTTTTAACTAAAAACCAAGAGTAAATGGAATGGTCTATTGAATGTACCAAACCAGTTTTCTGTGACGGTTTAGCTGGTGGCCTAATATAGTCCTTGGCTTGCTTGCAACTTGCAAATGTTGGCAGGCCATCATAATCACAGCTACAGTTTTCATATCATATTTTTATTATTTTTTAATAAACGCTTGTTTGATAGAATTTTAGATTTTGGATTTTATGGATTCCGATTCACATGGAGCCATTTTTTAGTAGAATTGTGATTGATAAGCTCGGTTGGATTCGAGCTCCCACGGATTAAACTAGATTCAAACTGATTTCAAAATCCAAACTTTTGGAATATAAAAAAACAAGTTTTTTTTAAAAAAATTTTGAAATTTTATATTTTTTAATTTTTTAATTTTGGAGCAATTTTTGAGAGATGAAAGAAAGTAAAATAGAAGTTTTATC
Source organism: Protea cynaroides (assembly GCA_028583415.1). Taxonomy (NCBI): domain Eukaryota; kingdom Viridiplantae; phylum Streptophyta; class Magnoliopsida; order Proteales; family Proteaceae; genus Protea; species Protea cynaroides. The sequence goes on from CM053270.1 coordinate 20,190,335, forward strand.
TCACACTCCTCTCTTCTTCACAAAACAAAAACTTGACCATCGCTGCCACCACCACCACGCGCCACCACCACCCACCACCATAGCCACCACCACCACCACCACCACCGCCACCCATCACTACCACCACCCACCACCGCTCACCATCGCCATCACCCACCACCACTACAACCACCATCACCACCACCACCATCAGTTTTCTAGACTTCGATTGGCGGGATAATGTGCTTATCAAACATGTTTCTGTTCCATAGATGTTCTGAAATCTATTTCAGAATTGCGTTATCAAACATGTTTCTACTCCCAAATAATCCTGGAGTAGACTGGAGTGGGGGTGTCAATTGGTCGGTCTCGCTCGGGTTTAATCGGTGCCCACCAATTTAATACCTTGCACTGTGATCGACATGTTTAACTAATTGGTCTTGATTTCCTAGACATTGACTCGTTTATATTCGATCCGATCGGTCTGGGTCCCTAATCAGTCTTATGTTAATCAGTTTAATCAGTCTATTAACTTCCATAATCGGTTATCTTATTTGGTTTAATGTTCGGTTATGCTATTAAGTTTTATGCTCAGTTATAATCCATCGATTTTGTTGTAGATCCAACCCATTGATTACAACCTAACTTTCAAATTTCATGTTCAATAGCAAAATGGTGCACTGGTGACTGTTCACTTCACATCGGATTGCTCTACTGTCACTCAGACTTGAGCCACAATCTATCTCTATGTGTTCCAGTCTCCATTCTTCTCCTGCAATGGCTAGTCGTCCCTGAAACATGTAGGCTGTCGTTGAATTATTGTTAAGCTGACTACATTCCATTCACATGTTACTGTCTTCTTCAATTCATTACTTATAGATAAAAAGGGGAAATGTATTAAAAACATTGTTTGTTTAGGAGATAAGAATGGTTGAAAAAGTGAGTATCAGTAAATTTAATCACCACATATGCCAATAGTCAATATCCATCCTTACAAAAACCGTTGTAATCGAACCGTGGTTGTGTCCAAGAAATGGTAGATGGAAAAAATGAAAAAAAGAAACTTATATTGGTCACTAATAGGTCTTTAGTTGGTGTATACCAATTCGGTCTTTAATGGGTCGGTCCGGTCGGGTGACTGTCGGGTTGCACCCATGCACTGTGAACGACTTATTATTAATCGATCCGGTCCTAAGACCAATACGTTTATTAATTAGTACAGCTCGGCCAGATTTTTAACCGGTCGGCCCAGCTAGGGGGACACGGCCGGTGTGGTCCCAACATTGACACCCCTAGCCTGGAGTCAAAGTATTACTACTCCGAACTGAAAGTAAAAAATCCAGAGAAGAAGTTTTATCAAACAAGCCATAAACCGGCCCCATTTTTACACACATTGAAATTATAGGCTTTTCCCATCATTAAAAATGGAAATGTTATAATTACAAAAGCCTCTTTTCACCAACTTTGGTTGTCTAAGATTTTCTCTTCATATTACGTACCGTTTTGTGGGACTATTTCTGGTTTCTCCCCAGTTTAATTATCAGTTTTTAACTAAAAACCAAGAGTAACTGGAATGGTCAATTGAATGGACCAGACCAGTTTTCTGTGACGGTTTAGCTGGTGGCCTAATATAGCTTTCCTTGGCTTGCTTTGCAACTTGCAAATGTTGGTAGGCCATTATAATAACAGCCACAGTCTTCGTAGCATATTTTATTATTTCTTCATAAGCCCCATTATTTGATAAAGTTGGCAACCACTTCCTTTAGGGACAAGAGTCATCATACTCATCAACCCCAATAATTCCTAGTCTCTATTAAATTTTGGCCCCCTCTCATATATATATATATATATATATATATATATATATATATATATATACTCTGAGAGATTGGAGGAATACTTAAGGCAAGCTACCTAAGCTTCGGATTAACATGGCAGTCCAAGGTTTATTAGATTGCAAGGGCAAGCCCATCAACAAAAAGAGACATAATGGAAGTAAGGCTGCATGGCTCATCTGCTGTGAGTGATCTCTCTCTCTCTCTCAATTGTTAGCTTGAAATTGAAGATAATATATATATAAAAGCTGTGGAATGGGTTTGGAGAATTGAAATCTTAAATTGTAATTCAGATCTTAAGGACCACAGATAGGGTTTTTTTTTTTTTTTAATCTAATTCAAACGTTTATTTTGAACTTTGGGGTTGCAGTTACTGTCACTATGATGAATGCGGCTTTTATTCCGAACATGATGAACTTGGTGACTTACCTTCGTAGCATCATGCATATGGATATCGCAAGCTCATCAAACACTGTCACCAACTTTTTTGGGGCTTCGGCAGGATTTGCTTTGCTTGGAGGGTTCCTCACTGACTCATATATTACTAGATTTAAGAGCATAGTCATCTTTGGTCCCCTGGAGATTCTGGTGAGGACCCTCTCTCTCTAGGTTTCTTAGCATTGTTAAGTTACGTCTCAAAAGTTGGAACTATTAAGTTGAGAGAATCAAATATGTAAGACACTCAAGGTTCGAGTCTCAAGCAATGTGAGACTACTACCAGTACTCTCTTCACCTATTGCCTCTCTCTTGGATGCCAATACACAATACACGTGGCAAATGTGGTCCCATTTTAGTTGATCGTAGTCCTTCTTTTGGGTGACCGTAATGAGGGAACCTGGAGTTTTGATGCCATGGTAAATTCCCATCTTGCGTATATAAAGGCACCCAATAAGATTCAGTCTTAAGTAATTTGGGATTATTCCCAACAAGCATAAAAGATTGAGATAGCTAAAGAATATAGTATGGTGTATAGGTGACCTAATCTTGTATACTTTAGGCAAATGGTTTGAAATGATTTCTTTGCGAAGTAGGTATAACTGGACGAGCGTGGATTAGTTTTTTTCAAAACCGAGGCCCAGACAAAGGTCAACATGGATTTAGGTTGGGAAATCCAAACCCAAGCCCAGTCCATCCGAAATTTTAGCACTAAATGTGTGTATGGAGGTCTTAGCATGCTCTCTCTCTCTCTCTCTCTCTCTCTCTCTGTTTATGAGTTTATTCTCTGTCTATAGGTTTCATTAGGGGTGCAAGTATTACCCTGACAACCCGAACCCGTCCAAACCCGTCTAAACCCGCCTTGAACCCTGACAGAGTTGAACCCGGCCCGAACCCTGGTAGGGCTGGGTTAGGGCTCAAATTTTGATAAACCCTGACAGGGTTGGGTTGGGTTAGGGTTGACCCCCTGGGTTGAGCCCGGCCCGGCCCAACCATATATATATATATATATATATATATATATTTGTGTTTGCTATATCTTTAAGTTATAATTGTTATATATATGTTATTTGATAATTTATTATATGTTTCAGGGTCAATTCGACCCTAAATCAGGGTTAATCAAGGTTAACTCGACCCAACCCAGCCTTGTTAAGGTCAATCATGCCAGGGTCAGGGTTAGGGTTGTATATTTTCTGACCCAGACAGGGTTGGACTGAATTAGGGTTAAGTTTAAATAGCCAGGGTTAGGGTTAGGGTTTTGAAAACCAGACCCAACCCGACTCTATTGCAGCCCTAGATTTCATAGCATAAAGGTTCTGAGAAAGCAAAATATACTATGAGCTAATGTTATTTTGAGGTTTAGAACTAGCTGTACAATTAATTGTCAGTTTGGTAATTTTCTTCTTTGCTATATGTTGATTTTGTACATAGAAAAAGAAAAGGGGGGGGAGCCTCTCCATTTAAATGATTGTGGAATCTCATCCGTATCCAATCATATGGTCTCTCCTTACCACAAAGAAAAATGATGCTAGGAACAATGGCTCATCCAATTTGAACCATTTAGCAGAGGATGTTACAACTTTCAGCGGTATAGACAGATGGCGAGCAACATGGATTAGCCATTTCTATTTCTTATGATCTTATCTTTTTAAATCTATCTTTGATGTTCCACAAATTTTTTTTCTTTGTTTTTCTTCTTTGTGAAAGTCAGATGATGACATTTAAATTTTATTGGTAAATAAAGAATGACAGAATCTACTTGCACCGAGTGAGGTATCACGTGGAAGATATTTTTGGACCGTATATGTAGGCAATGGAGCAATGAAGTTGGCTCCATTGCCTACATATATGAGCACATGGAATGATTACAGAAGCTGAATATGAATTTTATCCTTTGGATTGGTTATATGTTAAATTTCATGACCATGTTTCAAGCATGTGCTAACCAAACATTAAGGAATAAGAGCATGTTGGCTGCATGATTCATGAGATAAAAGAAATAAGAAATCTTGTCAGGAGCTACCTTTCTAGATGTGCTCATCTAAAGAAACTTTTGCTTATTGTCAAATAGTACTAGAATGAGAAACTCCCTCCCCCCCTTTCATTTTCGCATTTATTTGAACAACCAAAAACAATAAAAAGTTTCATAAGGTCCAGAAAATAATATTAAGATCAGATGGCTTAATAAGATCATTCCAAAACAAACTTTATTTTATGTATATATTGTTTAAGGTGTGACCTCAAACTTGTTCACGGGTCTTACAATCCTAAACTCAAGAAAGCAGCTATATACCTCCTATTTGAATAGGAAGAATTTGGATAATGGATGCTATCACTTGGTATTGTTTCTTAATGGCAGGGCTATGGATTGCTAGCATTGCAAGCACATCTTCCATCACTACAACCTCCAACATGTGACATCTCCAAGCAATCGAGCAATTGTAAGCAGGTCCATGGCTATAATGCTGCTATACTATACATAGCCTTGTATACTGTAACCTTGGGCGAAGGTTTTATGCGAGCAAACCTTCCTTCCTTTGGGGGAGACCAGTTTGGTGATGAGGAAATTGAGCTCCAGCACAAGTCTAGCTTCTTCAACTGGTACACACTTGGTATTTCAATTGGGGGAATAATAGGTCTAGTTTTTGTAGTGTGGTTCCAGAACTACAGAGGATGGGACCAAGGTTTTGCCCTATGCGCAGCTATTGTAATGTTAGGGATCCTTGTGCTTGCTTCTGGCTTTAAATTCTACCAACATCAGATTCCGACTGGTAGCCCTCTTACTCGGATGCTGCAGGTATTGAGTAATTTAATTTATCTGTAATTTTCTTGCACAACTATTTCACTCACACCATCTTAATCTTCTTCCTCTTCTTTAGGTCATAGTAGCGGCATTTAAAAAGAGAAAACTTCTCTTACCTGAAAACAAAGATGAATTATGTCAAGATCTATCAAAGGAAGAGATGCTGACTGGGGAGTTACTACCACACACAAAGGGTTTTAAGTAAGTTCTACAATCATCAATGTTGTTTCCATTCATTTAAGGCCTATGACATGTTTACATGAGATACTTCAGATGAGTGGACAGGGGTTGGGCTCTAAAACCATTTGCAAATCCTATACCATTTGCTACACTTGCTTGATGCAATAAAAACTGGACCAGGACTTGACCTCAGGAAAGAGGCCGGTTAAGTTTTTTTTCCAGTTTTTGAGAACTGGTTGCAATAAATTAATTGAGAACTTGTCCATAACCTTATCACTTAACATCAAACCCCCTCCCTCTCCCCACCCTGTTTCTGTTAGTCCATAGAACCACATTGTCATCGTATAAAGTAATAAGAATATGAAGGCTATTATCATCCAAGTGCTAATATCCAAGAACGAATGCAATGTTGGAGAGCCATATCAAATTATTTTACTTGCCAACAATGCATGTCCACCAAGCGAACTTACAGTTACATTGTTTTGCTGTTCCATTTCTAACTAAAGTTACAAGTGTTTTCAACTCAATCCATCTATATTGACCTAGAATATTGTTAATAATCAGATCTAAGAAATTTCACTAATTATGGCTACTTCTTGTCTATAGATTCTTGGATAAAGCTTCAATCTTGCATGGGAAAACTGGTAACTGGACACTATGCACAGTGACCCAAGTGGAGGAGCTGAAAATCATCATTCGAATGCTACCAATCTTCATTAGCTCTGTAGTTGCATACATTCCCCTCCCCCTAATTATGACTCTTACTGTTCAACAAGGTGGCACAATGAACAATAGGCTAGGGAAGATTCATATACCTCCAGCATCTCTCATGATAATCCCAATAATTTTACAGATAGTACTCTTAGTTCTTTATGATCGATTATTTGTGCCATTTGCAAGGAAGATAACTGGATACAGAACTGGCATCACCCACTTGCAAAGGATAGCTGTTGGGTTTATCTCCGGAACAGTAGCAACTTGTATAGCTGCTGTGATAGAGAGGAAAAGGAAGAGTGTTGCAAGGGATAATGGGCTAATTGACTCAGGAGACCAAGTGCCCATGTCAGTATTGTGGCTTGGATTACAGTTCTTTGCTCTGGGCGTCAATGACGCAATCACATTTGTTGGGTTATTAGAGTTCTTCAATAGTGAGGCCTCAAAGGGTACGAAGTCTATAGGAACTGCTATCTTTTGGTGTATTCTAGGATTGACCTCATGGATTGGATCTATTCTAGTGGATGTAGTAAACAAAGCTACAAGCCATCCTGATAAAGGAGAGATTGGGTGGTTGGAGGGAAATAACTTAAACAAGAATCATCTCGACCGTTTCTATTGGTTGCTCTCAATCCTTGGGTTGGTGGGTTACTTGAACTATCTGTTTTGGGCAAAGAGATATGGATATAGAAGAAATTATCTTGTACCAAAAGACTGAAAATATTACTAGGAGGAATAATTTTATGTTTACAAGCTCAAAGTAAACCAATCACTTCCGTTAAGTATGCTGTCTTTTCATCATATGAAGAATCAAATTGGCATCTTATATACACAAATTCTTGAATCACGTAGAGATATTCGAACAGCTGCTATTTCCTTATTTGAATTGAGAACCGTCTCATGAAGGTGTTGAAGCTGAAAATAAATAATTAAACACAAGAACCAGAAGATGGAGAGGCTGAGAGATTAAAAATGGAAGAGAGAGGAGAGATCTATTTCAGCTTAAGAATGCTGAATTAAATTGTGTATTTCTCCCCTCCTTGTAGCTTTTATTTATAGATGTAGAAAGAAACTAGGAGGCAGATCTAGGGCTCCATTACAATAATAGAGGGATGAGAGGATAGGAAGATGAGATGGCCACATGGGCACTGATCCTGAAAGGGATGAGTGCCAATGCTTGTTAGCTAAAATCGGTAATGGGTCTGGCTTATCAGCCCATCCCTTTACACTTAATCTTGTTGGATTAAGTTAAGAGCATGGGCTTGACTCGTTAGCCCATTCCCTTTCAAAATATTTATTAACACTACCCCCTCCCCTCAAACTGCAGTATATAGGTCAATCATACCGAGCTTGGAACAGTTGAGTCAAAACGCCGGTCCGAATAGAGACTTCGTAATATTAGCCAACTGATTTGAAGACGTTACAAAGGGGGTAACCAAAAAATTTTTCACAACGGAATCACGAACAAAATAACAATCAACTTCAATATGCTTGGTACCCTCATGAAGAACGAGATTACTAGAAATATAGATAACAACTTGATTGTCACACATCATAGTCATAGGTTGAGTAATAGGAAAAATCAATTCTTGAAAAAGTTTTTTTGACCATAGAAGTTCAACAGTAGTATGAGCCATGGCAAGGTACTCAATTTAGCACTATAGCCAGCGACAATAGTAAGTTTCTTACTTTTCATGTGATGAGATTGCCACCCACAAAGGTATAGTAGCCAATAGTAAATCATCGGTCACCATCAGCCCCAATCCCAATCAGCATCTGAGTAGTCAATGATGTCAATGTGCTTATGGCGAAGATAAATGAATCCTTTGCTAGGTGACGTCTTCAGATATCACAAGATGCAACAAGTATCTTCCCAATGAACTTGGCTTAGGAGCTTCCATGAACTAACTATACCAACGAAAAAATATGAATCAGGTCTAGTAACAGTAAGATAAATGACTTTACCAACAAGTCATCGATATTGGTGAACATCAGTAAGGTCTTTATTGTCAAGAGTCTCAAACTTTTGATAAGGATCCATTGGAGTGTCATCTGGGTTTAGAAACAAGTAGGCCAAACTCGGTTAGAAGATATAGTACGTATTTCCTTTAAGAAAAACTAATGCCCTTGCTATTTCGGACAAATTTAATCCCTTGGAGGAGGCCCAAATCTTTCATATGAAAATGCTTATTCAAGTATATTTGACCTTAGTAATACCAAACTTTTCATCTCCTGTAATAATCATATCATCAACATAAACTTCTATCATAATAACTTTAGAATGGTAGAATGGCAGCGTCAGACAAATACTGAGTGGTCTGAGTAGCAAGGGGAAAAACCAAAATGTGTAATAACCGAGTTGAATTTATCAAACCAGGTACGTGGAGATTGTTTCATCCCATAGATAGCTTTATACAAGTTGCAAACTTTAGTAGACTTCCCCCCTGAGCAACATACCCTGGAGGTTGATCCATATAGACCTCTTCCTAGAGGTCCCTAGATAGGAAGGCATTCTTGACATCCATCTGATAGAGAGGATAATCAAGATTGACAACCAATGAGATAATAATATGGATAAAGTTGAGATTAGCCATAGGGGAAAAGGTCTCAAAGTAATACACACCATATGTGTGAGTGAATCCTTCCATAACGAGGCAAGCATTAAGGCATTCCATAGACCCATCAAGATTATGCTTCATGGTGTAGACCTAGCTGCATCGCACCACAGACATGTCGGGAGGGAGATCAACAAGTGTCCATGTGTGATGGGAGGTCAAAGCATCCATCTCAATGTCCATAGCCACTTTCCACCCTAGATGAGATAAGACTTGGAGGGAGATCAACAAGTGTTCACTAGGGTATGTAATGAAGGACATCTGAGTACAAGGATGTGTACCTTGACGAAGAGTGATAAGCAGACCAGGAGCGATCACAGCACCTGGAGCAGGTGAAGTGGGGGATGGAGCAGTAGTCGGAGTAGAGATTAGAGCAGGCTTCTTACATTACTGATAGACTTGTAATGGTGGTAATGAAGCAATGCGGGGCAAAAGGTCATCGGATGGGGTGAGCAATGGTAGTGGAGCTCATTAAGTATGGTGGCCAATGGTAGTGGAGGTTCAACGAGAGGTGTAATGGTAGGGACTGGAATAAGATAGTAAGGCTGTAAGACCGGCACGCCACGAACCCGGTCTAACCTTACATTTCGTGTCGTGACCAGTCTATATATCATGGTCGAGCCAAGTGGACCAAGTGTGTGAAGTAAACCAAGACCCAATATGAAATTTTACTCAAAAATAATCAAAATGAGGGTAGGGTCGCATGCCCAAATAGGTAGGGTCGACCCCCACCTCAAAAGAAGTCCAACCCATGATTTTTGGTCGGGGGGTCGCAGGGGTCTCGGATTGTCCAACCCCCCCATCGACCCCCTAGCATCGACCCTAGGAAAACAACAAAAACTAGCACGAACCGAAAATTAGGAAACTTTCCTAATTTCAATTGGGACCTTTTCTAAACTCAATGAGACATATTTTGGGAGGTTCTCCTCTATAAATAGGACGTCCCTAAGCCTCTTTCACTCCTTTTAGAACCCTAATTAAAAGTGAGAAAGAGAAGAGAAGGAAGAGAAGAAGAGAAGGAAAACTTGAAGAAAAGGCTAAAGAAGAAGAAGAAGCTCAGAGAAATCTTTGAACCTCAGACTACAAAAGGTATGAACCTCAATCCCTATCTGAATTGAAAGCTTAGAATAGATTATGATGAAGTTAGGTTAGGAGAAACCCTAATACCATCCATCCATGGATGAATTCCAATGGAAATCATGGAAAACTATGAAAAGTGAGTAACTTGGAGTTTTGACCCATAAAACAATCATAGAATGGACTATAAAAGTAAGCCAAAGGACCCAAACATGAAAGAATGGATTGTAGAATGGAAAAGTCGACCCAAACCACGGGGGGTCGCACATGGGGTCGATTGGGAATTGACCCTACCAGACCACAGGATCGACCCCCAGCATTCGGGAAGTCCAGGGATGGGGTGGTCGCACCCAGGGTCGATGGAACATCCGACCCTGGCATCGACCCTACTCCTGGGGGTCGCATAAACCTGCGACCCTACCTGCGACCCCGTCCTGCGACCCTCGCTTAACAACAAGTCTAAAATTGTCGAAATGACTTCTAACTAAAATCTATCAACTTGTTAGGTTTTCCTATTGATATAAAAGTGATTCTTAAAGCTTGAAAGAGGATCTACACTCAAGAAAAGGTGAGGTAACAAGACCTAAACTAATTGGCTAATAATATACTGTTTTTATTTCTTGAGTCCAATGCCATGACTGATTCTATGCGTGTATGCTTGTAATGTGTATTCAACCAGACTCCCAATATTCCCGTTTATAAATTTTAAAAATATTTTTTTTTATAATTTTTTAAAAATGATGGGGAGGGGAGGGGTAGGGGAATGAGAGGGGGGTGTGTGTTTTGGGGGGGGGGGGGGGGGGGGGGGGGGGGGGGGGGGGGGGGGGTGGGGGGGGGGGTGGGGGGGATCCTGAATTTTAATCTAACTGTCCTCGGCTCAAGCAAGACAATAGGAAGGGCAAAAAAAAAAAGGGAAGAAAAAAAGGGGGGGGGGGGGGGGGGGGGGGGGGGGGGGGGGGGGGTCTCGGGGGGGGGGGGGCCCTATCTCTATGGATGTATTGAGGGTGGTGGGGGGTCATACCCCCCCCCCCCGATCCAACCGTAACGGTGTGAGTGAACCGTCATTGAACCAACGGTTCACACCAGATCTCGAATAGGCCGTGGTCCACCCATACAAACCAATTACACATAACCACAATCGAATATAAATATACAAAGGAAGACTTTAAATAGAATGAACCGAGTATCTATTGATAATTTAAATAAATATCCCATTATTCAAATTCAAAGATAAAATAATAATCTTTTACATCTCTTAATAACAAACAAAAATAACCGAAATAAATAAATAAACAATCACAGTACACGCAGAAGGGCACTCGCATGAAGCGCCATGCTCGCCCCTCCCCGCCTCGGACATCCAACACCGTAGCACCACCATACGCCGGAGCGCCTACGTAATCGTCCACAGCATAACCCGCATCAACATCTAAAAACAATGTATATACAAAGGGTGAGCACACAACACAGCCTCAAGAAGACAATCGACGATTTCACAAGATTATGCATGAGTAACAACCATTTTATGCCGTGGTCCGGTTTTAAGTTTGCAATGTGCTATAGAAAGGTTTGGTGGCCCCCGCACCTCTATACACGAGTGTGTGGCGTCGCACAAGAATCACACTACCACCAACCCACATGCACCCATCATGGAATAGAGATAGAGCTAAGGTATACCCGCACCTCCCCGATACTCTACCCATACCAAGACCTAAGCCCCCACCGGGCCGTGGCTCGCAAACCGGGCTCGCAACTAACCAATCCTATATGTCAACAATGTATGCTCTATCCCAAAGACAGCCGTCTACGGCATAGAGATAGAGCTAGAGCGTGCGGGCCGGGCCGGAGACCACCAAAACCTCACCTCCCCCGATACCCTATCCGCAACTAACCCACTAGGATAGAAACAATACGCAGGTAGACCCGATCCCAACATAACTCCCTACGGCATAGAGATAGAGCTAAAGCATCGTGGACAAGGCAGGGTCGACTGAATCCTCTAGTACCACCCAACGATGGCCGGGACAACATCAATATCGGAGACCAACGTACTCACGATCTTCCCCCGATACCCCACCCGTACCAAGCATGTTAAGATAGAATACTACAAAAGGTGCCGGCGTGAAGAGCGATCCCGAGCCCATGCCCCACTCCACACACCAACGAAAAACAATCACATGCCTAACAATCACATCCTATGAATGCATGAACAATAATAATAGCCGAAAGTAAAGGATGGCATGTGAATATGCACAAACATCACATCATAGATATTCAATGATTAACAACGATTTACGGTCCATTAATTATTAGGTTTAGGTCAGATTCCCTTACCTGACGCTCGTTCGATTAGTTGCTCCGCGTCGCAAGATCCAAACGACAAGTCACAGTGTCCTACAATATTATTAGGGTTTCATTAAAACAACATTCTTTAGGGCTTCATGTTGGTCGGAAACCAACAGAGATCACAAACTACCCTCACAGAGCTGACCGGTGGCATGTACCGGTCGCAGCTCTGTGGGAAAGACTGGCGACCGGTATGGTCAGCCGGTCCCCCACAAACAACCTCCCGAGAGGTAGCGGTCGCAACATACCGGGTCGCACTATGTGCAACCGGTATAGCCGACCGGTATGTCTCCCGAAGACCATACATGGGTTCTTCGACTGCCGTCGACCATCCTCCATGGATTTTCAGGGTTTCTCCTATCCATTCTAAGTCTAGGCTTTGAGTTAGAGCTATCCCCAACTCATTCAAGTCTCGTTTCGATGAATATCATCTCGAAACTCGAATCTAGGGTTTGACGGTAACTTAGGGTTTATTGGCCAATTTAGGGTTTTAGATCAATACCTACTTTGCATGGTATTGATCCACCCACACAACTAACATAGGGTAAGAAGATGGATTCAAACACTTACCGCTGAGGCGTAGCGAGAGCTTCGACAAACGGTAATGGCGGCACCCTCCTTCTTCTTCCTAGCTCCTTCTCCTTTCCAAGCTCTTTCTCCTCTCTAGGGCTTGTGAGAGACAATGGAAAGGATTTGAGGGGTTTAAGGGTGTATTTATAGGCTAGAAATAGGGTTTAGTAACCCTACTAGGATTAGGAAACTTCTAGGATTCGAAATCAGGAAAGCGGGACCCACAGAGACCAATTTCCAAATTCCCGCACATAGCCGTGCAGGCCATACCGGTCGACCGGTACCATCATCCGGTACCATCGACCGGTATACCTAAAATCAGGTATAATTGGTCGACTTCGGGTCCGATTTCGTACTGCTTGTTATCCGCTTGCCCCGCCCGCCTCGGTGATGATCGAAGACCTGTCACGATACAAAACCAAGGTTAGACCGGGTTTTCGGGCGGGTCTTACAACTCCACCACCCTTAAAAGAAATTTCGTCCCGAAATTTGCATGTAGGTACTACAACTCCCCCACCCTTAAAAGAAATTTCGGCCTCGAAATTTGAACGTACCTTGATCATCAAAAAGGTTAGGTACTCCTTCCTTATCGCGCTCTCTTCTTCCCAAGTAAATTCCTCCACATTTTGGCTTTTCCAATGCACCTTCACATAGTGGATATCCTTGGTTCGAAGTTGCTGAACTTTTCGGCTTGAGAGCATTACGTGCACCACTTCGAAAGTTAAGTCTTCGGCCAAGTCCGGAGGATCAGCGCTCAAGATATGCGATGGATCTCTCGACATACTTCTTCAAGAATGATACATGGAACACATTATGGACGCTAGACATAGATGGTGGTAGAGCCGGTTGATATGCTACATTACCACGCCGACTTAATATCTCATATGGTCCCACATACCGGGGCATAGCTTCCCCTTCTTACCAAACCGCTTCGGACCTCGCACCGGTGACACCTTCAAGAACACTTTGTCACCCACCCGCAAACCCGGATCTCGACGCCGATCATCTCGCATAGTGCTTCGCCGAACCCGAGCCGTCTTTAACTCTCTTTGATCCGATCAATCACTCGGCAAGTTTCTTCAACAAACTCCGGGTCCTACAATTCTTCTTTCTCCCACTTCATTCCACAAACCGAGGTGTACGACATTTTCTCCCATAGAGAGCTTCATATGGGGCCATCCGAATTGTAGCCCGATAACTATTGTTGTAAGCAAACTCGATAAGCGATAACTTCTCATCCCAAGCTCCTTTGAAATCTAATGCACAAGCTCGAAGCATATCTTCCAAAATTTGAATGGTTCGCTCTGACTGTCCGTCCGTCTGAGGATGGAAAGCCGTACACGAACTTCAACTTTGTTCCCATAGCTTCTCGTAATCCTTCCTGGAATTTCGATGTAAAACGGGGATCTCTCGTCGATACTATACTCCCCGAACGCCATGAAGTCCGACTATATTATCAACATATAACTTGGCCAGCTTCTCCATGGTATACCGAGGTCCGACCGCAATAAATCGAGCCGTCTTGGTGAGCCGATCTACTATAACCCAAACCGCATCCACCGACCTTGGTGTCAAAGGTAAGCCGCTGACGAAATCCATAGTGATACAATCCCACTTCCATGCGGGTTCCGTAATGGCCGTAGTAAACCCGCGGGTCTTTGTCTTTCCGCTTTAACTTGTTGACAATCTCGGACATTGGAACACAAAACGAGCTATATCGGCTTTCATACCCCTCCACCAATATAGTCTTCTTAGATCATGGTACATCTTGGTACTTCCCGGGTGTACCGAATATGGAGTGTAATGAGCTTCGGCCATAACTCGGCCTCCGATATCGCAGCCTTCGCTCTCGTGTATACATAACCGTCCGCGATACTTGAGTACTTTGTCTCGATCCCAAGGTAAAGTCGGATTACACGTACCCTTCTCTAAGTCTTCCCGCACCGCCTTGAGATATGGATCCCGTAGGATTGCTACCTTGACTTCATCAATTAGACTCGGTGAGATCTTCAAGGCGGCGAACATCATAGTGAACTTATGAATCAAGCCTTGCTCCACCGGGATCTTCTCGCAGTTTCGATAATATGTTCTTCATCAATTTCCATCGAACTCGAGGCCGCAAGACACAATGCAGCATTTGTACTCGGTCCCGCCTCGTGTCTCGATGCCCACTTTCTACTTAAGGCGTCGGCCACCACATTTGCTTTACCCGGATGGTACCGGATGTCGCAATCATAATCTTTTAACAATTCCAGCCATCTTCTCTCGTCTCATATTCGGATCCTTCCGAGCGAAGAGATACGTTAGCTTTTGTGATCCGACTTGATCCGAAACTTCTCACCGTACAAATAGTGTCTCCAAGTCTTGATTGCGTGAATAACCGCCGCTAGCTCCAAGTCATGCGTAGGGATAGTTCTTCTCATGCTCTTTTAACTGCCTTGATGCGTAAGCGATCACCGTTTCTCCTTGCATCGTAACACACCCAATGCCCAACCCCCGAAGCATCCGTATATAGAGTAAACGGTACGCTAGGTTCGGGGATGGTCGGGATAGGTGCGTAAACAAGTCTTGACTTCAAAGTCCTGGAAGCACTTCTCACACTCATCCGTCCATATAAATTTCTCTCCCTTCTTGGTCAATCCGGGTGAGTGGAACCGCGATCCCGGGAGTAATCTTCCACGAATCTTCTATAATAACCAGCCAACCCAAGGAAACTACGAATCTCTGCAACAGATTTTGGTGCTTCCCATCCTACTATAGCAGCTATCTTGCTTGGATCAACCTTGATACCGTCTCCGGATACAACATGGCCCAAGAAAGCCACTTCCTTCAGCCAAAACTCGCACTTCTTGAATTTTGCATAAAGCCTCACATCCCTCAGCCGTTGTAGGGCTGCCCTCAAATGCGTTGTATGAGTCTCCATGTCCTTAGAGTAAATCAATATGTCGTCGATGAATACGATGACCGAAGTGTCTAACATGTCATGGAACACTCGGTTCATCAGTTCCATAAATGACGCCGGAGCGTTGGTCAACCCGAAAGACATAACCGTAAACTCATAATGCCCATACCTTGCCCTGAAAGCAGTCTTCGGAATATCTCCGGCCTTGATCTTCAATTGGTGATACCCCGATCGGAGATCGATCTTCGAGAAAACCTTTGCACCTTGTAGCTGATCGAACAGATCATCGATCCTAGGTAAAGGATATCGATTCTTGATCGTCAACTTGTTTAGCTCACGATAGTCAATACATAGCCGTACACTTCCATCTTTCTTCTTGACAAACAACACGGTGCTCCCCACGGCGAAATACTAGGTCGTATGAAGCCCTTATCTAGCAACTCTTGTAATTGGGTCTTCAACTCCTTTAACTCGGGTTGGGGCCATCCCGTATGGTGCTTTAGACACCGGAGCCGAACTTGGTATAAGGTCTATTACAAATTCCTTAGCCCCGTCCGGTGGTAAGCCCGGAAGATCTTCCGGAAATACATCCGGAAACTCCCGAACCACCTCTATATCCTCCATCTTGAGTGACTCGCCGTGAGGTCGACTACGCATACGAGATAACCCACTCCCCCTTTCTCCAAGCATCTCTTAGTCTTTAGGGCGGAGAGGATCAACTTCCGCTTCCTAGATAGCTTAATCCCAACGAAACCGTATTCCCTTCCCCTCCTTGTCAAGAAGCATAAGCTTCCTTTCACCACATAAAAGGACGGCCGAATGATGGCCTAGCCAATCCATTCCTAAAATGACATCAAAATCTGCCATCTCAAGTATTACTAGGCTTGCTTCTAAGTCTCGGCCCTCGATACTTACGAGACATGGTCCATAATACTTGGTCAAAGCCACTTCGACTCCTAGTGGAGAGCGAACTATCAAGCTTGGGTTCAATTGCTTGATTGGTAACTCCATTCGCTTCCCAAACGAAATGCAAAACAAAGGAGTGCGTGGCCCCGCAGTCAAATAATACTCGGCGGGTAAACCAGCTACATTTACAATTCCCGGAATATATTGCCCCTTAGTTCTATATGCTCATGCAACCGAAAGAATAAACTAAATAGTAAGGGATAAAGTCGTACTCGGCTACCACATCAGGAGATGCGGCTGCCTCTTCGAGGGGGACCACATAAACTCCGGCTTGTCGGGGAGCTTGCTTCTTAGGTAGCGTGCAGTTCCTTGCAACATGTCCCGCCTTGCCGGCGCTATAACACTTAATATTCGGGTTGGGTCCGCTAATTGTGGCACCGCGTGGTGCCAAGTTGTTTCTCGCAGTGCCGCGGCGGCCCCGCCCCCTGTAGGGGCGGAATGGTCTAGTATTACCGCCACCCGAGCTCTCTCCAGCCAGATCTCTTCACTCCCCGTTTCCGAGCGAAGAAGCCGTCCCTCCGACCGGACTCTATCACCCCTCGCAACCCGCACCGCCTCGTTGTAGGTCTTCTTATCCAGACCCAAAAGATGCTCCCCGATACTTCCACGTAGTCCCATGGTGAACCCACGTATCTTTGTCTCCCTCTTCCCGCATACCGGGCCGGTGCGAAGAAGAACAGCTCTTCGTACCTCTCGCCGATATGCATCTACAAGTCGACCGAGCCCGCCGCAGTTGAGAAACTCTCTCTCCATTTGATCTCCGAAGCTCTTTGGGAAATATTTGTCGAAGAAAGCCGCTTTAAACACTTCCCGGCCCACTAGAGTGTATTGGTTCTCTAAATATGCCCGTGTGGAATTCCACCAAGCATTCGCGTCCCTCTCGGATGTGGGTGGCAAATAGAACCTTCTCCTCCTCGCACACGTCATCAATCGGAAGTTCTTTTCCATTTCAGAAACCCACCGTGCTGGCCACAATGGTTTCCCCGCTGTGTATCTGCTCCGTACCATGGTGGTGGATACGGATACGCCCCTGGATACGCCGAAGGCGACGGAAACCGATGCGGTGGTGGTACATGCTGTGCTTGGGCCCTCGGCCTTGGGCTACTACGCACCCGATGGTTAGTGTTAACTCCTCCTGACTCGGGGCGTATTGCCAGCGGGAACGTAACCCGCCGACCGAGCATCTTTAGTACCTCGCTCGGAAATTCCTTCGTTGAGCTTGCATCCGATAGACCAAGTTTGTAACTATGGTCTCGAATTCCCGTGAGGTGGTCCCGGTAACTCCGTCGGTACTTCCGGGACCTGTTCCTCCTCCACTTCGTGGCTGGTTTCTCTAACCCGGTCCCGCTCAGCTTGTTCTTCTTCTAGGCGCTTTCCGGCCCGATGATGCTTTCTACCCCTTCGACCGCTTCCACACCGCCATCTCAGACTATTTATTTGGATCTGAGAAGAAGACATAACACGTGAGAATCATCAATAATAGTAGTGTTAGTCTTGAATAATGCAGGAAAATAGTCGAGAAGTAACATTTCGATTACGCAATTTTGGGAATTTTTAATTAAATTTTCTGGCTCTTTTGGGGCGTACCGGTCGCAACATACCGGTCGCACACCTGTGGAAATATGCTGCGGCCGGTATAGTCGACCGGGTCAAATGTTAAAATTCTGGCCGAGACATACCGGCCGCATGTCCATGAGATACCGGTCGCCACTCAGATACAGGGGTTGCGACCGGTATAGTCGACCGGTCGAAAAAATTTTCCGGCCGAGACATAGCGGTCGCGACACTGGGTTGATACCGGTCGACCGGTATAGGCATAACCGTCGACCGGTATGCCCAAAATGGCTTTAAAATCGCGAAAAAGTGAGATTTTTCTCACTTTTCCCTTCTCTTTCTCTCCGGTGGCGATTCTTCTCTCCTCTCTCTCATATTTTTAGAAATTTTTCATATCGTCTTTATGTAGAATTTTAGGTTTTTCTTTGTTCGAGATGTTTTAACCGTAGGAACTCTTTTCCTTCGGCTTAGAAAGGGTTTAGGGACCCCCAAGAGCAAAAGCCCTCAACCAATTTGGGGTTCCACCGAACGGTTCTCATAAAAATCGAATTTTTACATCTTTTGACCTAGGTTTTCCAGAAATTTTCGAAATTTCTTAATTTTTCTTAATTCTTGAAATTTCTTGAAATTGCTTGTTATAATTGCTTGTGATTGGCTTATAGAAGAGTGTGGGGTTACGTAAGTCCTCCTCCCCATGTTTTTGGGTGAGTTCGAGGCTTTTTCCCAATTTATAGCCGATATGCCGCCAAAATTTCAAAAATTTCTAATTTTTTATCTTGTTTTCTTTTGTTTTACGGATTTTAAATGGCTCCTAGACGCAACCCCGGGAAACGCTCACATGGTTCTAGTTCTCGGGTTCCCTCTCCACCAATCCCTCGCCTAGATGAGCTATGGTTTCGCCTCCTTGAAGCTCGAGCCCGGTTTCCCCGGGTTTGATGACAAGAGTATTGTATCCGGGCGCCGGGTCAACGTGGGGCAATTGCACCGGTTCAATGTAGAGACGGCTTTTGGCGCTCTAGGTTGGCTGCCGGTTATTTCCTACACAGAGACTACACGCCCTAACCTGGTCAAGCATTTTTATGCAAATTTGGAACTCGAAGGGGATGTCGAAGACCCGAACCGGTGTAGGGATCTACGCATCACCAGCCACGTCCCGGGGGTACATATCTCCTTCAACACCCACCGGTTGGCTGATCTCGCTTGGGGTTCCCAATGATGGAGATTTGGTGTACTGCGCCCCCAAAGCGAAAGGTTACTTGACCGAAGATTTGCGCCGGGAGATAGCGCATCAGATCCTCAACCCCGGGGCTCCTATGAAGGCAGCTAGCTTGAGACCTATACCCCGGGTCCACAGCCGCATCATCCAAAGACGATATAGTGCCACGGAGCGGTCACTACAATGAGTTGTCCCAGCTCACCCAAGACGTCACCTATTGCGCCCGCACCGGAGAGCGGATCTCACTTCCATACCTCATCATCCGGACTATGCATCGAGCGGCCGGGGCCGATCGGGCCAGCAACCTTCCCTATGGCCGCCTCGCCACTTTCCTTCTTCGCCGCCCGGGCGTGAGTTTCCAGAGGAGAGGCAGCCGCCGAGGACTCCATGACCTCCGACATCGACCGGGATGCGATAAATCGGATGCGCATGGTTGATCTGCCCGTTAGTGATGACGAAGTTGGAGGCTCGCCCTCGTCCACTTGGGAGAGTAGCAAAGCGGCCGCAGCGCGGCAGCCGCGGCCAATGCGGCCTATGCGGGCGGAGATGGGAGATTGTAGCACTATTACATTTGATACACTTTTCTTTTTAATGAAAGTTTCATGGTTTTTCTTAACTAGTATATGTGCACATATTAAGTTTCATATTTAGAATAGTATATTATTCTCTTTCTTAGTCCGTCTCAGGTATCAAACAATGCTTAGGGTGTGTTTGTATTAAGATTTTTAAACTTCCTAACTCAGTTCATCGACCCCATTATGTGTAGCATGGTTTGTTGGAACAGAGCCCGAGAGCCTCGATACCAAGTTGTCACACCCCAACCTCGATCCAAACGTAACGGTGTGAGTGAACCGTCATTGAACCAACGGTTCACACCGAGATCTCGAATAGGCCGTGGTCCACCCATACAAACCAATTACACATAACCACAATCAGAATTAAATATATAGCGGAAGACTTTAAATAGAATGAACCGAGTATCTATTGATAATTTAAATAAATATCCCATTATTCAAATTCAAAGATAAAATAATAATCTTTTACATCTCTTAATAACAAACAAAAATAACTGAAATAAATAAATAAACAATCACAGGTACACGCAGAAAGGGCACTCGCATGAAGCGCCATGCTCGTCCCGTCCCCGCCTCGTACATCCAACACCGCAGCACCACCATACGCCGGAGCGCTCACGTAATCGTCCACGCATAACCCGCATCAACATCTAAAAACAATGTATATACAAAGGGTGAGCACACAACACAGCTCAAGAAGGCAATCGACGCTTCACAATATTATGCATGAGTAACAACCATTTTATGCCGTGGTCCGGTTTTAAGTTTGCAATGTGCTATAGAAAGGTTTGGTGGCCCCCGCACCTCTATACACGAGTGTGTGGCGTCGCACAAGAATCACACTACCACCAACCCACATGCACCCATCATGGAATAGAGATAGAGCTAAGGTATACCCGCACCTCCCCGATACTCTACCCATACCAAGCACCTAAGCCCCTATCGGCCGTGGCCTCGCAAACCGGGCTCGCAACTAACCAATCCTATATGTCAACAATGTATGCTCTATCCCAAAGACAGCCGCTACGGCATAGAGATAGAGCTAGAGCGCGCGGGCCGGGCCTGAGACCACCAAAACCTCACCTCCCCCGATACCCTATCCGCAACTAACCCACTAGGATAGAAACAATACGCAGGTAGACCCTATCCCAACATAACTCCCTACGGCATAGAGATAGAGCTAAAGCATCGTGGACAAGGCAGTGTCGACTGAATCCTCAGCACCACCCAACGATGGCCGGGACAACATCAATATCGGAGACCAACGTACTCACGATCTTCCCCCGATACCCCACCCGTACCAAGCATGTTAAGATAGAATACTACAAAAGGTGCCGGCGTGAAGAGCGATCCCGAGCCCATGCCCCACTCCACACACCAACGAAAACAATCACATGCCTAACAATCACATCCTATGAATGCATGAACAATAATAATAGCTGAAAGTAAAGGATGGCATGTGAATATGCACAAACATCACATCATAGATATTCAATGATTAACAACGATTTATCGTCCATTAATTATTAGGTTTAGGTCAGATTCCCTTACCCGACGCTCGCTCGATAACTTGCTCCACGTCGCAAGATCCAAACGATAAGTCACAAAGTCCTACAATAATATTAGGGTTTCATTAGAAAATATTATTTAGGGCTTCATGTTGGTCGGAAACCAACAGAGATCACAAACTACCCTCACGTAGCCGACCGGTGGCATGTACCGGTCGCAGCTCCGTGGGAAAGATCGGCGACCGGTATGGTCAGCCGGTCCCCCACAAGCAACCTCCCGAGAGGTAGCGGTCGCAACATACCGGTCGCACTATGTGCAACCGGTACAGCCGACCGGTATGTCTCCGAAGACCATACATGGGTCTTCGACGACCGTCGACCATCCTCCATGGATTTTTAGGGTTTCTCCTATCCATTCTAAGTCTAGGCTTTGAGTTAGAGCTATCCCCAACTCATTCAAGTCTCGTTTCGATGAATATCATCTCGAAACTCGAATCTAGGGTTTGACGGCAACTTAGGGTTTATTGGCCAATTTAGGGTTTTAGATCAATACCTACTTTGCATGGTATTGATCCACCCACACAACTAACATAGGGTAAGAAGATGGATTCAAACACTTACCGTTGACAGGCGTAGCGAGAGCTTCGTCAAACGGTAATGGCGGCACCTCCTTCTTCTTCCTAGCTCCTTCTCCTTTCCAAGCTCTTTCTCTTCTCTAGGGTTTGTGAGAGACAATGGAAAGGATTTGAGGGGTTTAAGGGTGTATTTATAGGTTAGAAATAGGGTTTAGTAACCCTACTAGGATTAGGAAACTTCTAGGATTCGAAATCAGGAAAGCGGGACCCGCAGAGACCAATTTCCAAATTCCCGCACATAGCTGTGCAGGCCATACCGGTCGACCGGTACCATCATCCGGTACCATCGACCGGTATACCTAAAATCAGGTATAATTGGTCGACTTCGGTCCGATTCCCTGTTTGTTATCCGCACTGCTTGTTATCCGGCTTGCGGCCGGTCTTACCTAGGGTGAGGCCTTGGGTTGCCGCTTGGTTGATGATCGGTTAAGGCCCTCGCCGGGGGCACGATACCAAACCAAGGTTAGACTTTAGAACTGTATTTATTCCAGAGGGGGGGTGGGGGGGGAACATTTTAAAGGAAAATTTGGGGGTTTTAAACGTGGGGGGGAGGTGGGGGTTTGATTTATTTTTTGTTTTAGGTTAATGCATGCATATGTTTGTTGCATTGTTTTGTTTTCTCACTGAGCTCAAGTTGGAGAGCTGACCCTCGTGCACGGAATTCTTTTTAGTTTCTGATGTTGCAGGTATTACAGTTGAAGATTATATCGACACGCCAACATATGAACATGTGGCGGCTATGATGAGCAAGCTATGGAGGACTGTTGTGATTCGTCAAGCTAGCGTTTCAACTATGGATACGCTTAGTGTTTAATTTCTATATTTGGATATTGTAATATGTATTAAATTATGTTTTGATTACTTGGAGATAAATGGAATACTAATTATTTATCATGACTAGACCTCAGTTCATTATCTGAAAGACTTTCGCTATTTATTTTATTACCTCTAATTAATGTGGAATACGTTTTGATTTAACAACGTGGGCATAGCCTATTCGAGATCCTGGTTGAACCGTTGGTTTATTGACGGTTCATCACACCATTTTGGTTAGTCCATAATTGGGGTGTGACAACTTGGTATCAGAGCTCTCAGGCCTTTCCCATGAAACCTGAATACTTTCACTAGAGTCCATGAACTGAGTTAGGATAAATTAAAAGCTTTAATACAAATACACCATAAGCACCTGTGTTGGTTGAGACAGAACTTAAACAAGACAATAATGTACATATTAAAGGTGGAACCATATATATACACTCAAACAGAAAGAGAAGACCAAAATTTATCCTGATAAACAAATAATATAGGGTACTATCTATAAGTCGGGCAGTGACCTAAGTATACAAAAGATATAGTATAGTAGCAAGAAGGGAGCATCTGTAATGCAGAGAAATTAGAATACCAAGTTGGTACTCACAAGATGTGAAACTCGATGTATGACTGGGGAAGAAGGAAAATGGCTAGTAATGCCAAAATCCCTGTAGAGATAAAGGGAAAGATCTCGGGCTAATCCAACAGAGATAAGAGAATAATGACCATACATTAAGAATAAAAGTAACTACAAGAAGATAAAGCTATACTCCTGGGTGACATGGAGACTCGAAATAATATCCACTACAAGCTGATCCATTACCCGCTGAGCATTAAGTAAAAGTTGCAATTTGACCCCATCACTATCTGGGTTGAGAATGGGTAATGAAAACTCATCTGAGCAGATGCTAAATAATGATAATCAGATTGGGGCAAATCAAAGGAGGTGAACCAGGCCACTCCAGCCAATCACCTGGACTACCCAAGTTTCCAATGTTACATCAACACCTCCGAGTTAAACCAAGTACGGTACCAATTGGTAGCAACACTGTACCCCCAACACCTGTTAGCTATAACACATTGCCTACCATACAGTAAGACCCTGTAATGCACATCCCAGTATAGAAGCTTGGTGCACAACAAGCAGTATATCAAGGTGGTTACCCTTCAGCCACCAATGTATGTGATAGCTGCATCATGACACAATGATCCGACCAAGGATTGAGGAATATTTTCTGAAGACGAAGCCTTAAACGTTTTCAGTAGATGATCAAATCTAATTGTGGCCATATAACTAGATATGTTTATATAGGATGTGGTGCATTGTTAATTTACTCTTATGATTATAGAGGATGCACATACCAGATTTTAATTTCTCGTGCCTTGACAGGATACCTTCTTGATTTAACTTTACTATTGGAGTTATAGATATTGTTTCTTTAGTATTAGTCCTGATTATACTAAACTGAGCCACTCTCATGATCGACAACATGAACAGAGATATGAACTGAACGAACAGTTAAATGTTTAATCATGTTGAGCGTACATCTTCTAATTTATACCTGATTTACTGATGTACAAAAATTTTCTCCAGATTTATTCTTATAGTGCCTTGACCAAAGGCATTATATACTCGATACCACCTATAACCTTGAGGTTAAGAGTTATAGAACCTCTATTTTCCATGTATTTAGACCACCGTGCAACTTAACGACCTTCTGATGCCGGTTGAATTACCACAGATTTACTCCTGACCTTTTAAACCTAAGTTCACTAGATAAAGCAAGTGTTCGTCATTATACTAAATTGAAAGAAGGTAATGAATTGCTTTTGGATAAACATTATGATTCTTACATTTCTTGACATCCATTGATAAGATGTTTAGTGATAATGGAATTATTGGAAGAAAGATGATTGGATTCAGATTAAATGTTATGACCAATGAACCTCAGATGAAGTAATGGAGAATCTATTTTGAGATTACTGATTTGATGGATATGAGCCATGTTTACAAAAGAGTGCATGAGTAAAAAGTGAAAACTATCAAGAGTAACTACAAAAGAGTAGATAGCACTCAAGTAAAGTTAAAGATGGTTATATCGGTATGAATTTTGACAAAACAGAAGATTTCTAAAAACAAATCTAAGAGTGGATACAAGGATAAAGTCAAAATCATGGCATTGATAGTATTCAGATTAGTACAAGTAATACTGAGTTATGCCCAATGTTAAAGGAAATGATTAAGTAAAGACCAAGACAGTTTAGCAGAATTAATAAAATTTTGAGCATATACCCTAATGCTTAGACTTGGGATATGTAATGAGTAAATAGTCAGAAGATGCTTTTTGAGATATATAATAGAATGATAAAAGGAGGTGTAAGCTAATGAGCTTTTTGGGATATATGAGATTTCAAGCAATAGTCTTTGAAAAACTAAGAGATGAAGGAATTACACGAGCACTTAAGACCTTATACTAGATTTTACTAGTTCAAGCCCTTTTGGACTAGATGTTGTATTGGATGAGTGTTATTAACAATGTTCGAAGCATATGTGTAGTACCTACATGCAAATTTCGGGACGAAATTTCTTTTAAGGGTGGTGGAGTTGTAAGACCCGCACTCTGAAAACCCGGTCTAACCTTGGTTTTGTGTCGTGACAGGTATTCCGATCATCATCGAGCCAGACGGGGCAAGCGGATAACAAACAGGTACGAAATCGGATCGAAGTCGACCAATTATACCTGATTTTAGGTATACCGGTTGATGGTACGGATGATGGTACCCGGTCGACCCGGTAGGGCCCTGCACGACTATGTGCGGGAATTTGGAAATTAGTCTCTGCGGGTCCCGCTTTCCCGATTCGAATCCTAGAAGTTTCCTAATCCTAGTAGGGTTACTAAACCCTATTTCTAGCCTATAAATACACCCTTAAACCCCTCAAATCCTTTCCATTGTCTCTAACAAACCCTAGAGAAGAGAAAGAGCTTGGAAAGGAGAAGGAGCTAGGAAGAAGAAGGAGGTGCCGTCGTTACCGTTCGACGAAGCTTACGCCACGCCTGTCAACGGTAAGTGTTTGAATCCATCTTCTTATCCTATGTTAGTTGTGTGGGTGGATCAATACCATGCAAAGTAGGTATTGATCTAAAACCCTAAATTGGCCAATAAACCCTAAGTTGTCGTCCAAACCCTAGATTCGAGTTTCGAGATGATATTCATCGAAACGAGACTTGAATGAGTTGGGGATAGCTCTAACTCAAAGCCTAGACTTAGAATGGATAGGAGAAACCCCGAAAATCCATGGAGGATGATCGACGGCGGTCGAAGAACCCATGTATGGTCTTCCGGAGACATACCGGGTCGACTATACCGGTTGCACATAGTGCGACCGGTATGTTACACCGCTACCTCTCGGGAGGTTGTTTGTGGGGGACGGGCTGACCATACCGGTCGGATCTTTCCCACAGGCTGCGACCGGTACATGCCACCGGTCAGCTCCGTGAGGGTATTTTGTGATCTCTCGTTGGTTTTCGACCAACATGAAACCCTAAATAATATATTCTAATGAAACCCTAATATTATGTAGGACTCGTGATTTATCGTTTGGATCTTGCGACGTGGAGCAAGTAATCGAACGAGCGTCGTAAGGGAATCGACCTAAACCTAATAATTAATGACGAGAGAAATCGTTGTTAATCATTGAAGATCTATGATGTGATGTTTGTGCATATTCACATGCCATCCTTTACTTTCGGTTATTATTATTGTTCATGCATTCATAGGATGTGATTGTTAGGCATGTGATTGTTTTCGTTGGTGTGTGGAGTGGGGCATGGGCGTGGGATCGCTCTTCACACCGGCACTTTTGTAGTATTCCGTCTTAACATGCTTGGTACGGGTGGGGTATTCGGGGAAGATCGTGGTACGGTGGTCTCCGATATTGATGTTGTCCCGGCCATCGTTGGGTGGTAACGAGGATTTCGAGTCGATGCCGACTTGTCCACGATGCTTTAGCTCTATCTCTATGCCGTAGGGAGTTATGTTGGGATAGGGTCTACTGCGTATTGTTTCTATCCTAGTGGGTTAGTTACGGATAGGGTATCGGGGGAGGTGAGGTTTGGTGGTCTCCGACCCGGCTTGCACGCTCTAGCTCTATCTCTATGCCGTAGACGGCTATGCCGGGATAGAGCATACATTGTTGACATATAGGATTGGTTAGTTGCGAGCCCGGTTTGCAGCCCCGGCCCGCAGGGGCTTAGGTCTTGGTATGGGTAGAGTATCGGGGAGGTGCGGGTATACCTTAGCTCTATCTCTATTCCATGATGGGTGCATGTGGGTTGGTGGTAGTGTGATTCCCGTGCGACGCCACACACTCGTGTATAGAGGTGCGGGGGGCCACCAAACCTTTCTATAGCACATTGCAAACTTAATACCGGACCACGGCCATAAAAATTGATTGTTACTCATGCATAATCTTGTGAAACTGTCTCGATTGTCTTATCGAAATGTGTTGTGTGCTCACCCTTTGTACGTACATTATTTTTAGATGTTGATGCAGGATTACACCGTGGATGACTATGTGAATGCTCCGGCGTATGGAGGTGTAGTTGCTTTGGATGTACAATGCGGGAGGACGAGCATGATGCTTGCGTGTACCTTTGATTTGTTTTATTTATTTATTTCAGTTATTTTTTATTGGACTAAAGGGATGTAAAAGATTATTATCCTATGTGTTTGAATTTGAATAATGGGATATTTCTTTAAATTATCACTAGACACTCAGTTCATTCTATTTAAAGTCTTCCGCTGTATATTTATATTCTGATTGTGGTTATGTGTAATTGGTTTGTATGGGTGGACACGGCCTATTCGAGATCCTGGTGTGAACCGTTGGTTCAATGACGGTTCACTCACACCATTCTGGTTGGATCAGAATTGGGGTGTGACAATATGGATGGACAAAACTTGGATGCAACCTGAGTCGACTTGAGATGGTAGACTTTAACGTCATCTTGGGAATAGACTGGTTGTCTCAACGCTCTACAAAGTTGTTATGTGTATAAAAGAGATTATCATTCAAGAATAAAGACGGCATATAAATTAGTATTATTGGAAGTATGTTGCCTAAGAAAAGAAAGCTGATCCTCTCTATGCTAAAGGCGAAGAGATGCTTTGAAGAAAAAAAAAGTTGGATATATGGTATCTATGGTATACGTTACCAAAGAAGCACCATGGATGAAAGATAATGATGTAATGCATAAATTTCCTGATGTGTTTTCAGGAGATTTACCTGGGTTACCATCTGATCATGTGACCGAGTTCGTCATCGACTTGTTACCAAGGACGATACTTGTGTCAAAGGCACCTATAGAGTAGCCCCTATGGAGTTGAAGAAATTGAGACTCAACTACAAGAGTTATTAGACTAAGGTCATAATAGGCTAAGTATTGCATCACGGGAAGTGCCAATGCAATTCGTGAAGAAGAAGGATGATAGTGTTGTCTGCGTATAGACTACCGAGAATCGAACAAGCTCACGATCAAGAATCGAGATCTATCACCTCAGATCGATGACTTGTTTAAACAGTTGCAAAGAGCAAAGGAAATTTCTAAGATTGATCTTCAAGGTATCAACAGCTGAAGAATTTGGATAGCGATATCTCGAAGATACCTTTAGAATCGGGATTAGACATTATGAGCTCTCGATTTTGACGTTTGGACTAACCAATGCCCCTACATCTTTTATGGAGCTGATGAACTGGGTGTTTCATGACATGTTGGACACGTCGGTTATAGTTTTCATAGATGATATTTTGGTTTATTCCAAGAATGAAGCAACTCATACAATGGATTTTAGAACATCTTCACAATAGCTGAAAAGAGAAAAGCTTTATGCCAAGTCCAAGAAATTGAGACCTAATTAAGCAGAGTGATCTTCTTAGATCACGTGGCATCATAAAAAGGGATAAAAGTGGACCCTATTAAGATAGAAGTAATCATATGGTGAGAAACACCTAAAGAACATTGTGAAGATCAGAAGTTCCTTGGGTTTAGCTAGTTATTACAGATGATTTGTAGAGGACCACTCTAAGATCATAAAACCTCTTATCAAGCTAACCAGGAAAGGAGAGGAGTTTAATTGGAACATAAGCACTAACAAAGTGACACTGGGTAATCGAGTCATAGCACTTGTAGCCTTTCTGAGTTCGTGAGTATCTAAGGAAGATGCACTTAACTGATAGAGAAAACAATTTATCCAATTAAGGCTATAACATATGGGCAAGCAGACACAGCCAGATAGGGCTGCAAGTTTGGCCCTGACAACCTGAACTTGCCCTGGACCTTGATAGGGCTAGGCTTGGGCCCAAATTTTATTAAACCCTGACAAGGTTGAAACCTCTAGTTGAGCCCGACTAGGTATACATGCCACTTCCCATTGGATTTTGGCTTACATTGGTCACCTACTGAGGATACATAACCTCCCTAATAAACCCTATGGCTAACAACTTATCTGCTTCTACTCTAATGGCTGCTCCACGCTCTAGCACGAAGTTTCTCTTCTTCTGCAGGACCAGCTTGAACTTTGGATCAATCAAGTCGGTGTTCCATCATATCTCATGATATCCCTGGCACGTAGAATGCAGACCAGGCAAAGACATCCAGGTTGTTCTTCAAGAAAATGATCAGATTTTCCCTCGTTTGCCCTGTAAGGTGGACCCGATCTGGAAGTATTTCTCTAGTTCCCCTTTCAAGACAAGAATTTGGCCTCACTCCTCTACTGGAGTACCTGCCTATACCATTTTCTATCGGGAACTTCATCACGATGTAGTAAGTTGAGATGCAGGTGCGAAGCTAATTGAGCCTTAGCGGACCCAATTTCACACTGTGGCTAGATAGGATGTCCACCACAAGGTATGTTGTCAACTGTGCCAACACTTGGCACCTTGACTTTCGACCCTCTATATGATGATTGGGTCAATTTTTTAGATCACTTAGTGATGGTAGGACATGCGGCAATGAAGTCTAAGAAACCTAGGAAGCATCCCCACCAAACCAGGCCCACAAAATCGAGCATAAACATATTTTAAGCCCAACCAGCAGCAGGTACTGGATGAACATTCATCCGTATGACAACAACCGGTTGCACGTGCAGTTGAGTCTTTCTCTCTCCATGGGTTCTATAAAATGGAGGACCCAAGCTCCTTTTCTCCTTCTTGGAACCGTGGGAGAGTGAGAGTAGAAGAAGAAGAGAAGAGGAAGTGGAACTTAAAGCTAAAGCTCCAAGCCTTAGCACCAAATCCTTAGAGGTAAGTACAATGAGCACTCCTCCTATAAGACCCGCACTCCACTAACTTGGCCTAACCATGTCATGCCAGGTTTTCCCATCATTCCTAGACCAAGTGGACCGAGCGTGTGAAGGTAGATCACAAACCAGGTATGAGAATCGAGTTAAAAATACGAAAAACATACCTAAGGTCGCATGCCTGGGTAGGTATGGTCGACCATAAGAAAGGGAACCAAAAATCTCAAATCCAGAACCCCACGGTCAATGATTTCGACCTTACGATCAACGGTTTATGTGACCGTATGATCGACCGTGAGAACTCATATCAGACTCCAAGTTTTGAAAACTTTCCTAAACTAAGAGATTGCTTTCCTAATTGAAAGAGGACTTTATATGGAGAGTTTTTCTCTATATAAAGAACATCCCTCAGTCCTTTTTCACTCTTTTATAACATTAGTAAACCCTAGAAAAAGAGAAGGAAGAGAAGGAAGAGAAGGAGAAGAATAAAAAGCTAAGGAGAAGAGTTTGCTGAGAAGGGATTGACTTTTTATCACAGGCAAAGGTATGAAACGAATCTCTGGAGATGTAAACTCTAAGAATAAGACTTCTATGGAGGATAGGCAATATCAACCTATTATGAT
>CM053270.1:20221479-20293485 GCA_028583415.1 Protea cynaroides
TTAGTCCACTCCGGACTATCCATAGATCCACTAGGATATTTACCCATACTTTAGTCCACTCAGACTATCCATAGATCCACTAGGACATCCCCCATATTTTAACCCAAATAGGGTTATCCACACTTTTAGTCCACTTGGACTATCCATAGACCCACATAGGGTTATCCACATTCCAACCCAAAATGGGTTATCCATATTTCAACCCAAATAGGGTTATTCTTAGATCTACTAAGACTATCTATCAGTCCACATGGACTATCCAGATCCTAACCCATAGGATTTCTCAACCATTCAAGCATAAATTTCAACTTGAACAAATAAACTTAATCATGCACAAGCATAAATCACATCCATAAACTTTAATCACACCTGAACTACGATGGTGAACCTGATTTTCGGAATAATTCCGTAATACGTAGGCAATCTGATGGATACAGATTCGGTTCAATGATATCAAACCCCTTGGTTTGGTTTGGGTTAGCAAATAGAGTCTAGCATAGGAAAGGTATAGGAG
Organism: Protea cynaroides; assembly: GCA_028583415.1. NCBI lineage: Eukaryota > Viridiplantae > Streptophyta > Magnoliopsida > Proteales > Proteaceae > Protea > Protea cynaroides. Next base: position 20,221,994 of record CM053270.1, read on the forward strand.
ACCGATTTCGATCGGGCGGTTTGGGTGCCTAACCCCTTCCCATAACCGTAACCTGACGCTTACCCAATCTCTGATGGACCAGAATTCCAATCTAAGGGTCATGAGTCAATCAAAGTCTTACCTTGGGGTGAGATTTCACATTTCTAAGGTCCTAGACCTAAATCTAGGTGGCGACTTCTAAAGATTTCTATCTTTGTCCTCACAATAGGCCGTGTCCACCCATACAAACCATTACACATAACCACAATCAGAATATAAATATACAGCGAAAGACTTTAAATAGAATGAACTGAGTATCTATTAATAATGTAAATAAATATCCCATTATTCAAATTCAAACACATAAAATAAATATCTTTTACATCCCTTTAATATCAAACAAAAATAATTGAAACAACTAAATAAAAATCCATCACAAGTACACACAGAAAGGGCACTCGCATGAAGAAGCATCATGCTCGTCCTCCCCTGCTTGTACATCCCAAGCAGCTACACCTCCATACGCCGGAGCGTTCATATAATCATCCACAGTATAACCTGCATCAACATCTAAAAACAATGTTCGTACAAAGGGTGAGCTCACAACACAGCTCAGTAAGACAATCAGATAGTTTCACAATATTATGCATGAGTAACAATCAATTTTATGCTGTGGTCTGGTTTTAAATTTGCAATGTGCTATAGAAAGGTTTGGTGGCCCCCGCACCTCTATACACGAGTGTGTGGCACCTCATGGATCACACCCCCATTGGCCCACATGGACCCACCATGGAATAGAGATAGAGCTAAGATACCCACGTACCTCCCCTGATACTTTACCCATACCAGAACCTAAGCCCCTACTGGCCAGGGCTCGCAAACTGGGCTCGCAACTAACCAATCCTATATGTCATCAATGTATGCTCTATCCCAGCACAGCCGTCTACGGCATAGAGATAGAGCTAAGGCATTCCCACACCTTCCCTGATGCCCTATCCGCAACTAACCCACTAGGATAGAAACAATACGCAGGTAGACCCCATCCCAACATAACTTCCTACGGCATAGAGATAGAGCTAAAGCATCGTGGACAAGCCAGCGTCGACTCGGAATCCTCAGTACCACATAACAATGGCCGGGACAACATCAATATCGGAGACCACCGTACCACGACCTTCCCCTGATACCCCACCCGTACCAAGCATGTTAAGACAGAATACTACAAAAGGTGCTAATGTGAAGAGCGATCCCAGGCCCATGCCCCACTCCACACACTAACGAAAACAATCACATGCCTAACAATCACATCCTATAAATGCATGAACAGTAATAATAACTGAAAGTAAATGATGGCATGTGAATATGCACAAACAACACATCTCATATAATCAGGTGATTAACAACAATTTACTGTCCATTAATTATTAGGTTTGGGTCAGATTCCCTTACCTGACGCTCGTTCGATCACTTGCTCCACGTCGCAAGATCCAAACGATAAGTCACAAAGTCCTACAATATTATTAGGGTTTCAGTAAAATAATATTCTTAGAGTTTCATGTTGGTCGGAAACCAACAGAGATCACAAACTACCCTCACAGAGCTGACCGGCGGCAACATACCGGTCGCAGCTCTGTGGGGAAAGACTGGCGACCGGTATGGTCAGACGGTCCCCACAGATAACCTCCCGAGAGGTAGCGGTCGCAACATACCGGTCGCACTATGTGCAACCGGTATAGTCAACCGGTATGTCTCCGGGAGACCATACATGGGTTTTTCGACTGCCGACGATCATCCTCCAAGGATTTTGAGGGTTTCTCCTATCCATTCTAAGTCTAGGCTTTGAGTTAGAGATATCACCAACTCATTCAAGTCTCGTTTCGATGAATATCATCTCGAAACTCGAATCTAGGGTTTGACGGCAACTTAGGGTTTATTGGCCAATTTAGGGTTTTAGATCAATACCTACTTTGCATGGTATTGATCCACCCACACAACTAACATAGGATAAGAATATGGATTCAAGCACTTACCGTTGACTGGCATAATGAGAGCGTCATCGAATGGTAATGGCAGCACCTCCTTCTTCTTCCTAGCCCCTTCTCCTTTCCAACCTCTTTTTTTTCTTTAGGGTTTGCGAGAGACAATGGAAAGGATTTGAGGAGGTTTAAGGGTGTATTTATAGGCTAGAAATAGGGTTTAGTAACCCTACTAGGATTAGGAAACTTTTAGGATTCGAAATCAGGAAAGCGGGACCCGCAGAGACCAAATATCCAGATTCCCGCACATAGCTATGCAGGCCATACCGGTCGACCGGTACCAAGACCGGTACCATCGACCGGTATACCTAAAATCAGGTATAATTGGTCGACTTCGGTCCGATTTTGTACCTGTTTGTTATCCGTTTGCCCCGTCTGGCCCGGTGATGATCGGAAGACCTGTCATGACACAAAACCAAGGTTTAGACCGGGTTTTCAGAGTGCGGGTCTTACAACTCCACCACCCTTAAAAGAAATTTCGTCCCGAAATTTGCATGTAGGTTCTACAACTCCCCCACCCTTAAAAGAAATTTTGGCCTCGAAATTTGAACGTACCTTGATCGTCAAAAATGTTAGGGTACTCCTTCCTCATCGCGCTCTCTTCTTCCCAAGTAATTTCCTCCACATTTTGGCTCCTCCAATGCACCTTCACATAGTGGATATCCTTGGTTCGAAGTTGCTGAACTTTTTGGCTTGAGAGCATTACAGGCACCACTTCAAAGGTCAAGTCTTCAGTCAAGTCTGGAGGATCAGCGGTCAAGATGTGTGATGGATCTCTGACATACTTCTTCAGTAATGATACATGGAACACATTATGAACGCTAGACATAGATGGTGGTAGAGCCAATTGATATGCTACATTACCACGTCGGTTCAATATTTCATATGGTCCCACATACCTGGGGCATAGCTTCCCCTTTTTACCAAACCATTTCAGACCTCGCACCGGTGATACCTTCAAGAACACTTTGTCACCCACTGCAAACTCCAGATCTCGACGTCGATTATCCGCATAGTGCTTCTGTCGGACTTAAGCCGTCTTTACTCTCTCCTTGATCTGATCAATCACTCGGCAAGTTTCTTCAACAAACTCTGGTCCTATAATTCTTCTTTCCCCTACCTCGTTCCATAACAGGGGTGTACGACACTTCTTCCCATAGAGTGCTTCATATGGGGCCATCTGAATTGTAGCCTGATAACTGTTGTTGTAAGCGAACTCGATAAGTGATAGCTTCTCATCCCAAGCTCCTTTGAAATCTATTGCACAAGCTCAGAGCATATCTTCCAAAATTTGAATAGTTCGCTCTGACTGTCCGTCCGTCTGAGGGTGAAAAGCTGTACTGAACTTCAACTTTGTTCCCATAGATTTCTGTAATCCTTCCCAGAACTTTGATGTAAAACGGGGATCTCTGTCAGATACTATACTCTCTGGAACGCCATGAAGTCTGACTATATTATCAACATATAACTTGGCCAGTTTCTCCATGGTATACTGAGGTCTGACCGCAATAAATCGAGCTATCTTGGTGAGTCGATCTACTATAACCCAAACTGCATCTACTGACCTTGGTGTCAAAGGTAAGCCAGTGACGAAATCCATAGTAATACAATCCCACTTCCATGCAGGTTCTGGTAATGTCTGTAGTAAACCTACGGGTCTCTGCCTTTTTGCTTTAACTTGTTGACAATTCAGACACTGGAACATAAAACGAGCTATATCAGCTTTCATACCCCTCCACCAATAAAGTCTTCTTAGATCATGGTACATCTTGGTACTTCCTGGGTGTACCGAATATGGAGTATAATGAGCTTCAGTCATAACTCGGTCTCTGATATCGCAGTCTTCGCTCTCAGGTATACATAACCGTCCACGATACTTGAGTACCTTGTCTGAATCCAAGGTAAAGTTAGGATTGCATGCACCCTTCTCTAAGTCTTCCTGCACTGTCTTGAGATATGGATCCTGTAGGATTGCTACCTTGACTTCATCAACTAGATCCGGTGAGATCTTCAAAGCTGCGAACATCATAGTGAACTTATGAATCAAGCCTTGCTCAACTGGATCTTCTGCAGTCTCTATAATATACTCTTCATCACCTTCGATTGAACTAGAGGCTGCGGCACACAATGCAGCATTTGTACTTGGTCCTACCTCAGGTTTCGATGCCCACTTTCTGCTTAAGGCGTCAGCCACCACATTTGCTTTACCCGGATGGTACTGGATGTCGCAATCATAATCTTTCAACAATTCCAGCCATCTCCTCTGTCTCATATTCAGATCCTTCTGAGTGAAAAGATAAGTTAAGCTCTTGTGATCTAACTTGATCTGAAACTTCTCACCGTACAAGTAATGTCTCCAAGTCTTGATTGCGTGAATAACCGCTGCTAGCTCCAAGTCATGCGTAGGATAGTTCTTCTCATGCTCTTTTAACTGTCTTGATGCGTAAGCAATCACCTGTTCTCCTTGCATCAGAACACACCCAATACCCAACCCTGAAGCATCCGTATATAAAGTAAACGGTACGCTTGGTTCTGGGATGGTCAAGATAGGTGCAGAGACAAGTCTTGACTTCAAAGTCTGAAAGCACTTCTCACACTCATCTGTCCATATGAATTTCTCTCATTTCTTGGTCAATCTGGTGAGTGGAACAGCGATCCTGGAGTAATCTTTCACGAATCTTCTATAATAACCAGCCAACCCAAGGAAACTACGAATCTCCACAATAGATTTTGGTGCTTCCCATCCTACTATAGCAGCTATCTTGCTTGGATCAAGCTTGATACCGTCTTCAGATACAACATGGCCCAAGAAAGCCACTTCCTTCAGCCAAAACTCGCACTTCTTGAATTTTGCATAAAGCTTCACCTGTCTCAGCCGTTGTAGGGCTGCCCTCAAATGCGTTGTATGAGTCTCCATGTCCTTAGAGTAAATCAATATGTCATCGATGAATACGATGACCGAAGTGTCCAACATATCATGAAACACTCGGTTCATCAGTTCCATAAACGACGCTGGAGCATTGGTCAACCCAAAAGACATAACTAGAAACTCATAATGCCCATACCTCGTCCTGAAAAGCAGTCTTCTGAATATCTCCGGCCTTGATCTTCAATTGGTGATACCCTGATCGGAGATCAATCTTTGAGAAAACCTTTGCACCCTGCAACTGGTCAAACAAATCATCGATCCTAGGCAAAGGGTACCGATTCTTGATCGTCAACTTGTTCAGCTCACGGTAGTCAATGCATAGCCGTACACTTCCATCCTTCTTTTTGACGAATAATACAGGTGCTCCCCAAGGCGATATACTAGGTCGTATGAAGCCCTTATCCAACAATTCTTGTAATTGGGCCTTCAACTCCTTTAACTCGGTCGGGGCCATCCTGTATGGTGCTTTAGACACCGGTGCCGAACCTGGCATTTGGTCTATCACAATTTCTGTAGCCCTGTCTGGTGGTAAACCTGGGAGATCCTCTGGAAACACATCTAGGAACTCCCGAACCACATCTATATCTTCCATCTTGAGTGACTCTGCCGTGAGATCAACTACAGATACTAGATAACCCACTCCCCCTTTCTCCAAGCATCTCTTAGTTTTTAGGGCGGAGAGGATCAGCTTCCACTTCCTAGATAGCTTGATCCCAGCAAAACTGTCACACCCCAATTCTGGCTGAACCAGAAGTGTGAGTGAACCGGCTCTAAACCACGGTTCACACCAGGATTTCAATAGACCGTGTCAACCAATCATTCCCAAGCAGTCTAACAAAATCAGAGAAATAATACATAACAGCGGAAATAATTATAACAATGAGCTGAACTAAATGATAAATTAAAAATATTAATTCAATTATTCCATCATCCATCAAAGTTTAAATAATATTTTCTTACAAGCTTAACAAAAAATAACAAATAAACCAATCACAAAGGAAAGACACAGAAGGAGCACTCGCATAACGCATCATGCTCGTCCTCCACACTGTGTCTCCAGGGCAGCCATCGTACTGTAGGCTGGGGCGGTCACGAAGTCCTCCACCATATACCCTGCATCCAAATCTGAAAAGAGATATATATATCGGGGTGAGCTACAACACAGCTCAGTAAAGCACAAGACCAATGCAACATCCACATGCATGAGATAACATTACAATTTGGGCCAGGTATAACTTGCAATTGTGCTATGGTAAGGTTTGGCGGCCACCGCACCTCCATGCACGAGAGTGTGAGCACACCCAACAGTCAGGCACTTACCACACTACTACTGTTGCCCCACATCACTCACTCTGGTATAGGGATAGGACTCAAGTCTGGCGGGCCGGAAGAACCACAATCCCACGTCCTCCTCCTGATACCCCATACCGTACCAATACCTAAACCCCTATTGGCAAGGGCTTGCAAGTGGGTTCTGTTTCTAACCAGTCCTAGATGTTAATACAAGTAGGCTCCACCCTAGTACAGCCGTCTACAGCGTAGGGATAGAGCTAGAGCGTGCAGGCCAGGCTGGAGACCACAATACCTCACCTCCCTCTAATACCCTACCCGCAACAAGCATACCAAGATGGAACTATACGCAAGTAGGCCCTATCACAACATCACTCCCTATGGCATAAGGATAGAGCTAAAGCGTCATGGCCAGGTCAACATCGACATCGGAGATCACCATGCCACATCACTGTGGCCAGATCAACGTCAACATCGGAGACCACCTGCCATAACCTCCCCCTGATACCCCACCCATACCAAGCATGCTAAGATAGGGTACTGCGAAAGGTGTCGGGGTGAGGAATGATCCCAGGCCCCTGGCCCTTCCCATTCCACACTCCAACTAAAACAATCACATGTCTAACATCCATCACACCTAGCATATGAAATGCATGAACAGATAAAGAAAATAGAAATTACACTACATGACATGTGATATGCACAATCCATCAAACAAAGCATACAAATTGATACAGAAAGTAAAGAGCTCTCTAAAGTTTATTATTAATTCTTAATTAAGTTTCGGGTCTTGTCCCTTACCTGACGCGTGGTATCAATCCTTTTCGACGTCAGAAGTTTCACATAAAAATCCTACACAACCATATTTACATGTTAATTTCCATTTATTAGAGTTTTAGAAGCCAAAACCTGGCTTTCCCAAACAAACAGGGCTCGGAACACATACCGGTCTCGCACATACCGGTCGTAGGATAGTGCAACCGGTATGGTGAGACCGGTATACATACCGGATGCACACATACCGGTCTCACTCAGATCCGACCGAGTGCGACCGGTATAGTGCCGGCGGTATGCATACCGGATGCACACATACCGGTCTCACTCGGATCCGGGTCGAGTGCGACCGGTATGGTGCCAGCGGTATACACCGCGGCCCATACCGCTAGACTCGCCCAAGGGTATACCCTACGGCGTGATTCCGAGAGCGAGGTCTCCACGGGTAGCTCCCTAAGGTCTCACATATCCTCTGCTAGGGTCCGATCCCTGTAAGGTCCTACGGATCGCGGCTAGAACGCCAAGAACCAACCAGATCAGAGAGAAAGGTGAAAGGAATCTAAGCATTTCTTTCCATCTGATCTCACGCCGCTTCGTGGCTCCGATCCAACAAACAATACTACAGGAAGGATAGAGCACTTTACCGGTAGCGGTTGTCAGCTGGCGGCGTGTTCCTCCACCGGCGGCTTCTTCCTAGGCGGCGTCTTCCTCCTTGAACCTCCTCAACTCCTTCTCCGAACGGATAGGTTTTCAAGAGGTTCACGGAGTGTCTCCCCCTCTATTAATAGAGGGAGGCCGTCCAAGGCACGCCCCCCCTCATATGGAAACTTAAAGTTTCCATTTTGAGAGCAACACAAGCTGGAGACGGACTCCAGCTGTTCCAAGCTATACCGATCTCGCACATACCGGTTGCAGGATAGTGCATCCGGTATGGTGAGACCGGTATGCCATTCCGCTGGCCATACCGGTTGTAAGATAGTGCAACCGGTATGGTGAGACCGGTATGCCATACCGCTGGCCATACCGGTTGCAGGATAATGCAACCGGTATGGTGAGACCGGTATGCACTTAACCGACTACACCTTTTTCGTACCTGAAATTTACTGGTTCTTCACCCGGCTTCTTGCGTGGTCCCTTGCCCGGCTTCGCTTTCCGGTCCGGTTATGATTGGGGAACCTGTCATCGCATAAAACCAGGGTTAAACCGGGTTTTTAGAGCACGGTTCTTACAACTCTAGCACCCATAAAAGAAATTTCGTCCCCGAAATTTGCATGTAGGTCTTACAGAAACTATATTCCCTTCCCTCTTTGTCAGTAAGCACAAGCTTCCTTTCACCACATAAAAGGACGGCCGAATGATGGCCTAGCCAATCCATCCCCAAAATGACATCAAAGTCTGCCATCTCAAGTAGTACTAGGCTTGCTTCTAAGTCTCGGCCCTCAATACATACAGTACATGGTCCATAATATTCGGTCAAAGCCACTTCGACTCCTAGTGGAGAGCGAACTATCAAGCTTGGGTTCAAGTGCTTGATTGGTAATTCCATTCGCTTCCCAAAAGAAATAGAAACAAAGGAGTGCGTGGCCCCAGAGTCAAATAATACTCTGGCGGGTATACCAGCTACATTTACAATTCCTAGAATTTATTGCCCCTTAGTTCTACATGCTCATGCAAACTAAAAGAAGAAACCAAATAGTAAGGGATAGAGTCGTACCAGTTACCACATCAGGTGATGCGGCTGCCTCTTCAGTGGTGACCGCATACACTTTTCCTTGCTGGGGAGGTTGCTTTTTAGGTAGAGTGCAGTTCCTTGTGACATGTCCCAACTGCTGACAGTTATAACATTTGATATTTGGATTGTGTCCAGCGAACTATGGCACAGGTGGTGCCGGGTTGTTTCTCGCAGGTGCTGTAGCGGTTTGTGCCATGTATGGGCGGAATGGTCTAGTATTACCGCCACCCGAGCTCTCACTAGCAGATCTCTTCACTCCCTTGTTCTGAGCGAAGAAGTTGTCCCTCTGACTGGACTCTATCACCCTCGCAACCTACACAGCCTCGTTGTAGATCTTCTTGTTCAGACCCAAGAGGTGCTCTCTGATGCTTCCACGTAGTCCCATGGTGAACCTACGTGTCTTGGTCTCCTCCTCTTGCATACTGGCTGGTGAGAAGAACAATAGCTCTTCGTACCTCTGTTGATAAGCATCTACGGTCGACTGAAACTGCTGTAGATTGAGAAACTCTCTTTCCATTTGATCTTTGAAGCTCTTCGGAAAGTATTTATCAAAGAATGCCGTGTTAAACACTTCCCAATCCACTAGTGTATACTTGGTTTCCATATATGACCGAGTAGAATTCCACCAAGCGTTTGCGTCTTCTTTCAGCATATGAGTGGCAAATAAAACTTTTTCCTCCTCAGTACAAGTCATCAATCGGAAGTTCTTTTCCATCTCTGCAACCCACTGTGCTGGCCACAATGGTTTCCCTGTCCTGCCCATGAACGATGAAGGTTTCAACTTCAAGAATCTGTCCACTGACCTGCTCAGATCATGCTGTCCCTGTGTGTCTGCTCCATACCATGGTGGTGGATACGGATAAGCTCTCGGGTACGCAGAAGGCGACGGAAACTGATGTGGTGGTGGTACGTTCTGCGCTTGGCCCCTCGGCCTTGGGCTACTCTGCATCGGTTGGGTAGTATTATTTCCTCCTGACTCGGGCGTATTTCCAGCGGGAACAGAACCTGTTGGTCTGAGCATCTTCAGTACCTCGCTCAGAAATTCCTTCTGTTGAGCCTGCATCTGATAGACCAGGTTTGTAACAATGGTCTCAGAATTCCTGTGAGGTGGACCAGGTAATTTTGTCGGCACTTTTGGTACCTGTTCATCCTCCACTTCAGGACTTGGTTCTCTAACCTGGTCTTGTTCAACTTGTTCTTCTTCTAGGCGCATCCTCGCTTGATGACGCTTTCGCCCCCTTCGACTGTTCCCGCCTGCCATCTCAGACTATTTTATTTGGATCTGAGAAGAGGACATAACACGTGAGAACATCAATAATAGTAGTGTTAGTCTTGAATAATGCAAGGGGAAAAAGTCGAGAAGTAACATTTCAATTTACAAAATTTTAGAAATTTTAAATTCGATGTTTCTGGCTCTTTGGTGCGTACCGGTCGCAACATACCGGTCGCACCCCTGTGGGATATGCTGCGGCCGGTATAGTCGACCGGTCAGAATTAAATTTCTGACCGAGACATATCGGTTGCAACATACCGGTCGACACCCTGTATACAATGTTGCGACCGGTATAGTCGACCGGTCAGAGTAAAATTTCGGCTAAGATGTACCATGATTTAAGAAGATTGTATTGGTGGAGGGGTATGAAAGCGGATGTAGCTTGGTTCGTATTCCAATGTCTGAATTGCCAGCAAGTTAAAGCTGAAAGGCAGAGACCCGTAGTTTTTCTACAACCCCTACCAGAACCAGCATGGAAGTGGGATTGCATTACATTGGATTTCGTCACTGGCCTACCTTTGACACTAAGGTCAGTAGATGCAGTTTGGGTTATAGTCGATCGACTTATTAAGACAGCTCGATTCATCACTATCAGACCTCAGTATACCATGGAGAAGCTGGCTAAACTATATGTGGATAATATAGTCAGACTTCATGGCATCCCAGAAAGTATAGTATCTGACAGAGATCCCTGTTTTACATCAAAGTTCTCGAAAGGATTACAAAAAGCAATGGGAACCAAGTTGAAGTTTAGCACAGCTTTTCATCCTCAGACAGACGGGCAGTCAGAAAGAACTATTCAAATCTTAGAAGATATGCTCAGAGCATGTGCTCTAGATTTCAAAGGAGCTTGGGACGAGAAGCTATCGCTCATCGAGTTTGCTTATAACAACAGTTACCAGGCTACGATCCGAATGGCTCCATATGAAGCACTCTATGGGAAGAAATGTCGTACACCTCTATTATGGAATGAGGTGAGAGAGAAAAGGATTGTAGGACCAGAGTTCGTCGAAGAAACTTGTCGAGTGATTGATCAAATCAAGGAAAGAGTGAAGACAGCTCAAGTTCGACAAAAGCACTATGCAGATATCCGACGTCGAGATCTGGAGTTTGCAGTGGGTGATAAAGTGTTCTTGAAGATATCACCTGTGCGAGGTCTGAAACAGTTTGGTAAGAAGGGGAAGCTATGCCCCAGGTATGTGGGACCATACGAGATTTTGACCAGACGTGATAATGTGGCATATCAACTGGCTCTACTACCATCCATGTCAAGCGTTCATGATGTGTTCCATGTATCTTTATTGAAGAAGTATGTCAGGGATCCATTGCACATCTTGACAGCAGACCCACCAGACTTGACAGAGGACTTAACATTTGAAGTAATACCTGTGGTGCTCACAAGCCGAAAGGTACAACACCTTCGAAGCAAGGATATCCACTACGTCAAAGTGCATTGGAAAAGCCAAGATGTGGAAGAAATTACTTGGGAGGAAGAGAACGCAATGAGAAAGGAATACCCTAACCTTTTCGATGACTAAGGTACGTTCAAATTTCGAGGCCAAAATTTATTTTAAGGGTGGGGGAGTTGTGAAACCTACATGCAAAATTTTGGGGACAAAATTTCTTTTAAGGGTGGGGGAGTTGTAAGACCCGCACTCCATGAACCCGATCTAAACCTTTCGTTCATGTCGTAACAGGTCTTCCAATCATCATCGGACCAGACGGGACGAGCGGATGACAAACAGGTACAAAACGGACCATTTAAGTATGAATTTTATTCATACCGGTCGATGGTACCGGTCGATCGATATAGCCTGTGCGGCAGACTACTAAGATCAAGAACCAGATCTCTGCGGGTCCCACTTTCCAAATTCCGAACCCTAGGACTTTCCTAATCCTAGGAGGCTTCCTAAACCTAAACCTAGTCTATATAAACCCCTCTAAACCTCCTAGAATCTCTTCCATGATCCTCACAAACCCTAGAAAGGAGAAAGAGGCTGAAGAAAGAGGAGAAGTTAGGAAGGAAAGGGAAGAACCGCCATTGCTGATCGACGAAGAACACCTTACCGCCAGTCGACGGTAAGTGCTTAAACCTTCTTTTACATTATGACTCTAAGATGGTTAGGTTGCTTTGATCAATACCATGCAAAGTAGGTATTGATCTAAAACCATATGTTGCCGATAAACCCTATTTTGCCAACAAACCCTAATCTAGTCGGTAAACCCTATGTTCGAGTTCTAGGTTCATATCTTCAAAACTAGGACTTGAATGGAGTTGGAAACAACTCTAACTCGGTATTCAGACCTAGAATGTGTAGGAGGAACCCTAGGATGAATAGGGGATGATCAACGACAGTCGAGAAACCGGACGTATGGTCTTCTAGAGACATACCGGTCGACCATACCGGTCGCACCCTATGCGACCGGTACTGTGACCGGAACCTTCCGAGGACTGGTTTGTGGGGATCAGCTGACCATACCGGTCGTAGGTTTCCCCACAGTGCTGCGACCGGTACCTACGACCGGTCAGCCTTGTGAGAAGTTTTGTAATCTCGTTGGTTTTCCGACCAACGTAAAACCTAAGAAAAACTATTCTAACTAAACCCTAAAATTGTGTAGGACTTTGTGATAGCACGTTTGGACCTTGTGACGTGGAGCAAGCTATCAAACGAGCATCAGGTAAGGGAATCAGACCTAAACCCTAATAATTAATAACAGTAAAACATTGTTAATAACTATGTTTCTGTGGATTGATGTTTGTGCATACTCGCATGTCATCCTTTACTTTCAGTTATTATTATTGTTCATGCATACTTGCTATGCTAGGTTGTGACTGTTAGGCATGTAATTGTTTTCGTTGGTGTGTGGAATGGGAAGGGCCTGGGGTCTGGGATCATTCCTCACACTAGCACCTTTTCGTATTATTCTATCTTAGCATGCTTGGTGCGGGTAGGGTATCAGGGGGAGGGAGTGGCACTGTGGTCTCCGGCCTGGCCACTAAACTCTAGCTCTATCTCTATGCCGCAGGGAGCTGTATTGGGATAGGGCCTACGGTGCGTATCGTTCTGTCTTAGCATGCTTGGTGTGGGTAGGGTATCAGGGGGAGAAAGTGGCACTGTGGTCTCCAGCCTGGCCACTAGACTCTATCTCTATCTCTATGCCGTAGGGAGCTGCGCTGGGACAGGGCCTACTGTGATGACATATAGGATTGGTTAGTTGCGAGCCTAGTTTGCAAGCCCTCGCCAATAGGGGCTTACGTGTTGGTATGGGTAGAGTATCAGGGGAGGTGTTGGCAGTGTTTGATCCAGACGCCTTAGCTCTATCTCTATTCCATGGTAGGGTGCATGTGGGACGACAGTGGTGTTTGATCCATTGGGCGGCTTCACACACTCGTGTATAGAGGTGCGGTGGTCGCCAATCCTTTCTATAGCACATTGCAAACTTAAAACCAGACCATAATGTGAATGTTACTCATGCATATGTTTATGCAATTGTCTGATTGTCTTACTGAGCTAAGTTGTGAGCTCACCCTGTATATATATACATGTTTTTAGATGTTGATGCAGGTTACACGGTGGATGATTACATGAACGCGTCGGCATACAGAGGCTGGGCTGCTTTGGATGTGCAGGCAGGAGAGGACGAGCATGACGCTTCATGCGAGTGCCCTTTCTGCGTGTACCTCTAGGACTTGGATTTTATTTATTCTATTTATTTTTAGTTGAGATGAAGTTGATGTAAAGATATTTATTTAAATTTTGGTTATTTAAATAATTGGATATTTTATTTAAATTTATCAATAGATTACTCAGTTTATTCTATTTTAAAAACTTCCGCTGTATTTATTATATTTTGATTGTGATTATGTGCAATGGTTTGTATGAGTGGACATGGTCTTATTGAGATCCTGGTGTGAACCATTGGTTCAGTGGCGGTTCACTCACACTTCTGGTTCAGTCGAAATTGGGGTGTGACATGCAATGTGCAATAGAAAGGATAGGTGGCCGCCGCACCTCTATACACGAGTGTGTGAAGCCGCCCAATGGATCAAACACCATTGTCGTCCCACATGCACCCATCATGGAATAGAGATAGAGCTAAAGTGCCCGGATCAAACACCGCATGACACTTCCCCTGATGCCCTACCAATACCAACACGTAAGCCCCTATTGGCGAGGGCTTGCAAACTGGGCTCGCAACTAACCAATCCTAATGTCAAACAGTGTATCCAAGGCCTCACCCCAGCATCCCTCAATACATCCATAGAGATAAAGCTAAGGCCCCCCGGCAGAGTCAGAGACTACACGGTTCGAGACCACCTCCCTTGATGCCCTACGACGTAATAGTTCTGCTAAGGTAATGGCGATACGATGATGTCAGTGGACAAGACTTGAGTAGAGATAGAGCTAGAGTCTGGTGATCAAGATGAACCACAATGTCACGTCCTCCCCTGATGCCCCACTCGCATCAAATACACTAACCACACACATACATTCACATGCTTATTCCTAGCATCATCATCAACATCATGTTATAAACAAAACAGAATTAAATATGCATGAGCAGTAATAACAGGAATATTGGATGACATGTGAAGTGCACATTACAAGCATACAAGCATAGAATCATTCATGGCATTGGACTCAATAAATAAAAACAGTTTATTATTAGCCAATTAATTTAGGTCTTGTAACCTCACCTTTGGTTGATAATAGATCCTCGTTCAAGCTTTGTAATTCACTCTTAGACCACTTGAAAACCTAACAAATTTATAAATTTTTAAATTAGAATTAATTCCCATGAATTTAGACTAACAGAAACTGAGGGGTCCCAGGTGTGGCAACACCTATGGTCTCAGTTTCCGCGACCACAAGACGTGGGGTCGCAAGGTGTGGTCGTAGGATATGCGACCACACGTGTGACCATACCCTCCTTGGAAACTTCCCGAGGGCATGTAGTCGGACATGTGTGTCTCGTGTGGTAGCACATCATGCGACCACACGTGTGACCACATGTGTGATGGTCGACCTTTCACTCTCAACTCTAATTCCTTTATGCTCAGATTCCTTGGCTTATCATTATGGTCCTTCCTATGATTGTTCTATTGCTTAGAACTAGTATTTTATATAGAATCCATTGTCCACATAATTTTCTCCCATGGATTCTCTTGGAATTTATCTATGGATTGATGATTTGGGTTTCACCTAAATCCTATCTCTTTCATGAACTATTCTAGGCTCTCAATTTAACATGGGGAATGTTTTCATACCTTAAGCTTGTTGAAGATTTAGAGTTTTCTCTGAATTTTCTTCCTCCTTAGTCTTCCTCTTTAATTCTCCTTCTCTTCCTTCTCTTCTCTTTCTCTCACTTTCAGTTAGAGTTCTAAAAGGGTGAAAGAGGCTAAGGGACACCCTATTTATAGAGAAAAACCCTCCATAATAAGCCCTACTGAGTTTAAGAAAGAACCCCCTTCGGATTAGGAAGGTTTCCTAAATTCGGTTCTGTTTGGAATCAGTGTGGTTGGAGGTGGGGTCGCAGAACCCGTCGACCACACCCTTTGAAACATGCAACCACACGACCTAAATTCCTATGGTTGCATTATTTTGAGGTGTGGTCGATCACACTTGTTTAGGTATGTGACCACACGCTCATAATTGATTGTTTTTGGGTTAAATTTTATACCTGGTCTCGTGGTTTCTTCATGCACTTGATCCACTTGGCCCGACCATGATAGGAAGACCTGATACAAGGTGGAAAGACCGGTTAGTTTGATACGGACCTTACATTAGATGTTGATGCAGGTTATACTGTAGAAGACTACATGGACGCTCCAGTGTATGGAGGTGTTGCTGCTTTAGAAGTGCAAGCAGGGGAGGACGAGCATGACGCTTCATGCGAGTGCCCTTTCTGCGTGTACCTCTAGGATGTTGGTTTTGTTTCTTTATTTATTTTCAGTTAGATTTATAATTGGGATGTAAAGATAATTATTTATGTTTTGGTATTTTAAATAACTGGATTATTTATCAATAGAAGTACTCAGTTCCTTTAATTTAAGACTTCCGCTGCATTTTATTATATTCTGATTATGGTTATGTGCAATGATTTGTATGAGTGGACACAATTTTATTGAGATCTTGGTGTGAACTGTTGGTTCAGTGACAGTTCACTCACACTTCTGGTTCCGCCGAAATTGAGGTGTGACACCATCATAGGTTCAGCCAAACCAAAAATATCCAGTATATGCTCACGCAACAGCCGCCTAAGCACTTGTCTCGATTTAGGGGTTCGAGACACCCCATATATTCCAGAAGAGGGCTATCATTTTTTACCTCTTTAGCGAAGGGTCTCTATGCGATTCTTCTGAGCATCAGAAGCCCTCGAAAGATCCATTTGCTTGTTACCCCTATTAGAAGGCCAACCTGGAGGCATTTTTCCTACTTTAGTAAGGGAACCTCCTTGCTCCATCACAGCTACATCAACTGCCATAACATCATCGAAAGTAACTTCAACCCATCCTAGAGAGGTAGTAGCAACCGAAGCATTTACCTGGGCAGAATTAATCCTGACCGTCACCCCTTCAACCTCCAACCCATTTGTTACTTGAGCGGCAGATGCCACAGTTGTAGTGATGCCCTCCTACACAATTGGCACCTGATCAATATTCCTAGATCCCTACACAGCAGGATCCAGACCCGATACATCCATAGGCACAATTGCAATAGCATATGGCTCAATGTTCTCCTCTTCCTCAACATCACCATCAGAGTCACCGTCCTCCACATCAGCCCATCTCCCATGGCCAGATTGAGAACCACCAACACTTTGAATATGTTGTCCAAAATGAGAACCACCTAAAATAGGAACATTATTTCTAGAATCCACATTAATACCTGAAACACCTTCTACGGGTTAATGACTACCAAATTCAGGACGGAGGTTTCCATCCTGTTGGGCTTTACAGTCTCCAGCACTGTGACTAAACACACCACAAACACCACACTTAACACGTGGTTCCTCATACTCGATAATTTGTTTAAAAAAACATCGAGATCCATTGAGGTTACATTCCACCATTATTTCATTCACACAAGGCTTGCCAGTCTCCATCACAGTAGATAATCGGGAAAATCTGCCAAACATTTTATTTTTGGTATTACAATCAATGGTTAGAGGTTTTCCCATAGCCTTGTCGATTGAGAAAATTATATCATCTTCCCACATTTCCAGCCTAAACCTTGGTTGGCGAACCCACTAAACATGACAAGCAGACTGGACCTTATTAACGTCAAACCTAGGTTCCCATTGTTGGAGCCTTAAAATTTGTCCATTTATTCTTGTTACCCCTTGTTTCCAAAGTGCAAGCATGGCCTCCTTGTTGAAAAATCGGAAAACAAAATACCCTTTCCCCAACGAAGTCATTTCGAACCTGTTGGTGTTTCCCCATTGCTCTGACAAGGAACGATACATGTCCCTAAAAGAGACACCCCTAGTAAATACCCTTCCGATTAAAGCTAGCTTGTACTTCTCCATTTGCCGTTCGTAGATTGCCTGCGGGATCACAACTCTAGTTATGCCTCCTTCAATAACCGGATTAGGCAGCATCTCTAGGTCTGGCAACCCAGAGAGCACTGAAACAAACGTACGAGTTCCTGTTGCATCACCTCGTGTTCCCCTGTTTCCATCGAGTCTAACAATCCCACCATCGGGTCTAACTCCAGGTATATTATCCAACCCGCCTGGACCCTGCCTTTGTTGAGTTCCAGTGGAATTAACCCGACCTTGACCCTTATCTCTATTCAGCCATCTTCCCCTTTTTTAGGCAAGCAATTTGGCTGCCAACCTCCCCCCCCCTGTTACGAATGAGAACACACAAACAAGAAGAAAACACAAAGAATTAACGTGATTTAGCACCGCATCGTGGGATGCCTACGTCCAACAAAAAAAAGAGAAATTTTTTATTCCCAAAATACTTCTACAACTCTCCACTGTCAGAGGAGAACCCTTACAACTTTAAGTTTTACACGCTATATAAAAAACAGAAACCTAATCCTACCACAATTATAAGTTTCTGTACATATAATGCTCATACCCTAACACGAATAGGATCTTTAATGATGTGGATTCCACATAATACAAGACACCAACTCACCCCTCCCTCCTCCATATTTTCCTTGTCTTGAGATTGCAGTGAATCACCAACGTTACCTAAAAAAGGCACAGGTTCTTCCAAAGAAGGAAATCCCAAAAATTTCCCAAGATCTACCCCATAATTACCATTAATGGAACCATTGGCTGTACCACTTTCAGCCACCGCCGGACCGCCACCACCAGCACCAGATGGCACCGTCACCGCTGGCCTACCACTTATTGTAGATGGAATACTCATCCCCTCCACAGTATTAAAAGGAACCTCCGTTACTAAGCTCGGAGTCACATGCGATAATGGAACCCTAATCTGTTCCTGCAAGTTCCTTGCACTTGGTAATGGCATCATACCTCCCAAAAACATTTGTGCAGGCTGTGTTCGAACCCCTGTAACTGAGTACCAGAAGACGTCATGCTGCCATGACCATCATTAACCATAAGCACATCCAACTCTTCACTATGCAGCGATCCAGACACTTGCGGAACTCTAATTCTCATACCCTCAGGAAGAACCGATTTGGATCTCCCAGTACGTCCTGCATGGGACTGCAGCTCATGAAACCTCATCCGCCAGTCAGATCTAGAACTTCCACCCCCAGAAGTTCCCACAAGTGATCTTGAATCTCGCCCCATAAAACCTCCTTCCGACGGCATAGATATCGACGACTGCCGCAAAGTTGTCTGGTTCACAGCAGGTGGAACCACATGTCGTTTGAAATCCCTCGATCCAGCATCGACAGGTTGCAAAAAAACATCACGATCCCACAAAAGCACTGCATTAGGGTGCACATCCGACCCAGCTCCTCTACCATAACCTCTTCCACCACCAATAACACCGGCCCCAGGTACCGGCGGCCTAAACCTTCCGATAGACAAGAACACAATCACCTATTCCGGCATTTTCCTCTCACTCTCAATCGAGGTAGCTTCAAACTCAATGTGGCTTAGCAGCTCATCAGCTCCGAATGTGAGGCTGAGTGTCTAGTTAGCAGCTCAGTGGCTCTAAATGTGGGGCTGCGTGTTTAAGCTTTTACATCTCCCAATATGCTATTTGAAAAATAACATGCCCTTCTGACATTAATAAGTCTCCTCAATTTTGCATTGAGTGATTGGAGCTTTAAGCTTTACAAATTGAGACGTGATCAGCTGAAGATTCCTTCAGACATCCAACGGTTAGGATTCACCCCATCATTTAATAAAACCTTCAGTGTTTTAAAGGAAAAAAAATCGTTTGTACTGCTCTAGACCATTGAAAGTACACCGTTCAGGTGTCCCGATGCACTCGCAACGGTCAAGAGTACTGACTCGAATCTATACGAGCGCGGTGATTTTTATTTTAAACGCGAAAGCTCACTTCTTGTTCATTCCCGCTGTGCGCTCAAGCAAACTCTCTCTCTCTCCCTCTCCCTCTCCCTCTCCTGCAACTAATTATGGCGATCTCGATAAGCAACATCTCTCATTTGGCCTTTCAATCTGTGAGCTTTCATGGAAAGAACAACATTCAATTTCGACGTCGAAACAACATATATGGATCTCGTCCTATTCGTTTTCCCACTTATAGCGTTGGAAACATTTCGACAACTAAGGCTTCGAGTCCTGTTAACGCTTCTTCTTCGTTCGAATTCGATGTTGTGATCATAGGTGCAGGAATAATCGGCTTGACTCTAGCTAGACAGTTTCTACTCGAATCGGATCTTTCTGTTGCTGTAGTTGATGCAGCTGTGCCTTGCTCTGGTGCCACTGGTGCTGGTAAGATCCCACCTGTTTCCTTATATCGGAATTTCTACTCATCACTTTAGTTTGTGGTTCATTTGGTGGATTTATTTATTTATTTATTATTTTTTTAATGAAGATTTTATTTCATTTTAGTTATTACTGGTAGTTTGCATTTTTCCTGGGATGAAGAGTTTTATTACAATTTCTGCTTTTACTATTGTCGATTGCCAAAAATGAATGATACTTGAACAAGTTTATAGTTAAGATGGTTAAGTTTGCAAACCTGGTTGGTTTTGGGATCTGATTTGGTGGATTTATTTGTTATTTTTTAATGAAGATTTTATTTCATTTTTATTATTACTGGTAGGTTGAATTTTTCCTGGGATGAAGAGTTTGATTACAATTTCTGCTTTTACTATTGTTGACTGCCAAAAATGAATGATACTTGAACAAGTTTATAGTTAAGATGGTTAAGTTTGCAAACCTGGTTGGTTTTGGAATCTGATTTGCGGTTTTCGTTGATTCGTAGGAAATGTTAAATATTTTCATGTGTTTCGTCACTAGGGTGATCAGGAATGCGATTGTAAGGGAGAGACAAAGTCTGCTTTGATCCTTGACATTCAAAAATTATAATTTGACAATACCTAATTATTTTCTGCTTAGTGCTTACTTTGAATACGACATGCAGGTAGAACTGTCCCTGGAAAATGCGTTCCACAGGATTCAAGCTTAGAAGAATATATTTTTGTATTCATAATTACATATGGCTTCGTTTGGTTGCAACAAAATGAAAATGAAAATGAAAATGGAAGGAAGTGAAATTATTTTAAATAAGAAAATGGAACATTCTGTAATGAAGATGGTGTAACCAACTTGAAATCTTACAGATTGTAGTAGTTAAAAATTTCAAGTGGATTATTGATTTCCCTATTTTAATCCAAGGATTTTGGTTGGAATATAAAGTATAATTTAATTACTATAATTGACCACTGTTTGAGTTAGTTACACAATCATTGCTTGTAATGACTAGAAATGTTTCCTTTTTCTCTTTGTTTAAATTTCACTTCCTTTCCCTTCATTCCCCTTCCAACCAGACAGACTCATAAGGAACTATTATATGAATACTATTTATGATTGGAAATTGTGGTGGCCTACGTTTCTCTGTCCTGGATCACCAAATTGAGAGACTACTCTCATTACAAAGCTGACCAGTGATACTTACCATTGCATGATGGTAGTGGGTATCTCATAGATGTACCCTGTTAGATTCTGGCGGAAGATATTATAAACTGTCATACCCAGCGATATAATGAGATCGCTGACAAAAAGAATATCATTTCTTGGTTGCACTGCAGGTATAATGTAATTTGGTAATTATGGTATTCACAGGTCTTGCTGGATTTTGATTGTCTTACCTGAAATAGGTTTTAGAGAAACGATTTGTTTAAGGATGGCCAAAGATTTATTAATAGCTTTCTAACAATGTGAATTTTTCTATGATTATAGAGCATTAGATATGTTCCCATCAGGCAAATATCTAACATGTGGGGTTTTGACCTAGATGACATCAGGTTGAGTTAATACCTTGAAGCAAGTTTAACAAGTGAAATTTTGTTTTAATGCTCTGATTTTCTCAAGCCCAGACTCCCCATCCAATTTATTTTGACAAATTCTATCCCACGCAATATGAACTCTTTTCATTATCCCTTCATTACATTTGTCTCCTTTCCACAATATTTCTTGCAAGGTATCAATTTGCATGGTCAGATACTTGGGTGAGACAGAGAGTGGACATATAATAAGCGGCCAGTGCCAAGGTTATACTCTAGATAAAAACAGTTCTCCCTGATTGGCTTATTGTTTGAACATTTGAGAAATTGATTCATTTTAAAGAGTTATTATTTAAAACTACTTACAGCACAGCTCCTTGACCTACGCAGAATGAGTGAATTTCCAAGATAATTTATTGATGGCCTACTCTACAACTAGTGTTTGCTGATTTCGTTGTTCCTTGTTTTTGACTCTTGAAGAGCTCAATGTTCCTCTGTTTTCCACATTGGTGATTGTAGTACCAAATTGTCAAATTTATAAGAAATTGACATAAAGTTTGACAATTATGGAAATATTCTTTTGCTGCTTCTTGTAGAATACGAATAGAATATTACTATGAGCATACACACTTTAATCCAATGGAAGTGATTTCATTTCCCTTTAGACAGTCATAAGGATTCTATTATACAAGTACTATTTATGATTGGAGATTGTTGTGTCCTACCTTTCTATATTCTAAATCATCAAATTGAGAGACTACCTCTCATTACAAAGCTTTGAGTGCATCCCAGGGATAGCTCTGCATGTCATATTCAAATTAGAGGAAAGCATCATAGTGTGTTTTGGTCATTTCTATGTTTTCTCCTTCAATGACCAGAATACCCTTTGATTTTTTTCCTTACACCTGAAGGTGGCATGCATGTATTATCTCCATGGGATCTGGACTCCTCAGTCCTCATTACATGAGCATTAAGAGTTACATTTCTGTCAATTGTCATTTGTTATATTTAATATCAAAAACCTGTATTCTGCAGATGACATAGTTGGGATCATGAAACTAATGCGTTTTTAAATCTATGTACTAGCAGTGAGCTGGACTAAGTGTGTGTAAGTTTCAGGGGGCTGTTTTCAATCTCAAATATAGTTTAAATGACATGCATTTTTTTTTTCAGTTTTTAGTGTTGCACTGTTGTATGGTCTTAGAGGGCGGGCCTGGGCGCAATGGTAAGGTTGTTCCATTGTGACCTGGTGGTCATGGCCTCATGGGTTTGAATCCGGAAGCACCCTCTCCACCAATAGGGGGTAAGACAATGTACATATGTCCCTCCCCAGACCCCACAATGGCGGGAGCCTCGTGCAGTGGGTATGCCCTTTTTCTGTTGTATGGTCTTAGAATTACCCCACCACTTCAAAAAGATGTTGATTAAAGGAGATTCAAATAATGTCATTGGATGAGTATACTATCCTAATTAAGGGCCTCATAATGATTTATTATTTCCTAAGAGATAATTCTTACCTTGCATTTTTTTTAACAGTAAGAAGTTTGCAATCTTTTGTGGTCAAGACTTTTGATATGCCAAAGAGTTGTAGATTGGGTTAGTGTTTTGTTCCTCAAATCTCCCTCATGCATGAGGTGGGCTTGGAATTAATCAACCATTTACATATTGTGCTTTCTTTTGAAGCCCAGCACCATCCCATGGCCTTGTCCATCTGGATTAGGTAGTCTGAAAGAGCTTGGTTTTTTTTGTTGTAGATTTGGCAAAGATCACTGTTTGCAAAGGATCAAAGTTCCTAGAAAGTGTTCTTGGAGCTACCTGGACCACTTAGTAAGAGAAGAATCCAAATTCTTCTTAGGGAGAGTTTAGTTGCTCACTTGGTCTAGAGGATGTGATTAATACTGTCGATTTGAAAGTGGCTTGTGGCTTTTCATCATGTTTTAATGTTCATCCAATTCTGGTAATTTGGTGTGGATTGCCATTGCTTCATCTGTAACAGTTTGTACTAGAAAGATCTGATTGTGCAATACTTTTATGTTGTTTGGAATTTCATATCTTATTTCTTTTTTCTTTCTGTTGCCAAAATTACCTGAATTTAACTGCAACATGAAAGCAATAGTCGATCATGCACACTTATGTTAAGGACTCGCTGTATGACTTCTTTCTTTTCATAAACCTTGTTCCATTTTAGGAGTTCCTGACCGCACATTTGCTTTTGAGCTAATGCAGGGCAGGGTTATATATGGATGGCTCACAAAACACCTGGAAGTGATCTATGGGAGCTTGCAGTGAGAAGTCAGAAACTGTGGAAAATGTTGGCAGAGAGCATACAAAATGAAGGCTTATGTCCTCTAGAAACATTGGGTTGGAAGAGAACAGGTAATATGATTTTTAATATTCTAATGATGAATTGTGAAATGTTCATGATTTTCTTCAGCCTAACATTGAGGGGCCTAATTCTGTAGCTGCAGTTCAGTAAAGTGGGATGGGTAAGCTGTTAATGCTTCATTAATTAATACCTAGTCTGCATTTATGATTGTCAGATTCAAAACACTCTACCTTGAATGTAATAGTGAACCAATTGGATTTTCAATCTCACATTCCCATAAGTTAAACTGACTGTACTTCATTAGGTTGCGACCAGTAATAACCTATTTGTCTCCTTATGTTACCCGGGTATAGCATTTGTAATTGAAGTGGAGAGTCAAAGACTGGTGTGGCTCCTGAAATTTCCTGGTAACATAGTTTGATTCATGAAATATACAATGTTAATTGATTATTGAATGGATTGCATACAATCATGTTGTCAATGTTAGGACAATAATTAAGGTTTTGGTTCATGCTACCTCGGCAGGGGCAAGCCTTGCACCCGGCTCCATTCTCCCCATCCCTTTTATGATTACAAGACTCCATTAATGGTGATAGCTTACCACCATTAGTAAAGCTTTTGAAACCCAGGAGTTTACGACCTAGCTTGTACACACCTCCATACGAGGTGTTGCTTGGTTGAAAACCACCAATAGTAGTAGGGAAATGATCCTCACCATGTAAAACCCATTAAAATGAGGTGGGTGAGACTATCCCTCACCTCCCATTGCCCTTTCTCCGGTTAAACCTTAGTTCTCGGGCTAAACCTGCAGACCCGAGCCAGCGGCAGGGGCAAGCCTTTGCACCCGGCTCCGGTTTGGTTGAGCATGGGGCTCATACTAGCGGATCAGTCCGCCGGGCTACTATCCACCAGTATGCCCACACTTAACTTATTTTTTCCTTTGGGCCAAGCTGGTTGATAAAAACCGGCGGCATCTTTTGCCTGGCCAAAGTCCACCGGCTTGCCTTCGGTTTGGCTTGCCCTTCGGTTTGGCTTGCACCTTCGGTAACCAACTGGCAGATAAGAGCGTGCTGAATGGTCAACCGGCTACTACCAACCGGATGACTTCCAATAGCCTTTAAGGACTTAACCTAAGCCGGCGGATGCTAACCGGTGGATACTCTTGTCGGGGCTCTTTTCCACCGGTTAGGCATGACCATTTTTCCTGACTATGTATAACGGCAGCTGAACCGGCGGAGAAATCGACGGATGAACCGGCGGATGAAATTGGCTGATGAAACCGGTGGATGCATCCATCGGGGGCTCCCATCTGTCGCCTTGACAACAGATGCCTAACTAGGATACCTGTTCCTTCGGGGACCGACCGTAGGGTTCCCGGCTTGTCTTGGGACCCGCATAACGACATTGTGGACGCGTCCACATTGGTTTAAAAACTATATAACGAATGTATAAAAACTAATGCACATGATTAGATAAACCGACGTGGGACTCCGAGGCGAAGTCTTCTGCCGACTTCCAGTCTTGCGGCACTTCAGGGGCTGTTTGATAAAACTTCAACTCTGGGATTCTTACTTCTGGTTCAAATTTCTATTCCAACATCAAAAGGATTCAAGAGTATGAGGGAGTAGAAACATGTTTGTTAACCTAATTTAGTCATGGACTCCAGAGTAGTGGTGGGGGGTGGCGGATGGTGGCACTAGTGGTGAGTGGTGATGGTTGGTGGTGGGCGGGAGGTGGTGGTGAAGGGTGGCGGTGGGTGGTGGTGGTGGTGGAGGGTGGCGGCGGTGGTGGGTGGTAGTAGATGGTGGTGGCGGTGGTGGTGGGTGATAGTTGGGGGGTGGTGGGTGGGGGTGGTGGTGGTGGGGTGGTGGTGGCGTGGGTGGTGGTGGTGGCGGTGGCATGGTGGCTGTGGATGGTAGTGGATGGTGGTGGCGGTGGTGCGTGGTTGGTGGTCGTGGCGACGGGGGTGGTGGTGGTGGTGGCGGTGGTGGTGGCGGTGGGGGTGGGGTGGTGGTGGTGGTGGTTGGTGGTTGGTGGTGGTGGTGATAATAGGTGGCGGTGGGTGGTGATTGAGGATGGTGGTGGTGGCAGGTGGTGGGTGGTTGGTGGTGGTGGCGAGGGGTGGTGGTGGTGGTGTGGTGGTGTAGTTGGTGGTGGTGGTAGGTGGTGGTGGCGATGGTAGGTGGCGGTGGGTGGTGATTGAGGATGGTGGTGGTGGTGGTGGTGGTGGTGGGGTGGCGGTGGGTGGTGGCGGTGTGGTGGTGGTGGTGGTGGTGGTAGCGGCAGTGGGTGGTGGCGGTGGTGGGTGGTGACTGGTGGGTTGTGGTGTTGGTGGTGGTAGTTGGTGGTAGTAGTGGTGTGGGGTGATTTTTACTCCAAAATTGTGCTCTGAAGTCCAAAAGTATCTATTTGATGTTCTAAAAAATTGGATTCTAAAGCTCATTTGGAGCCGGTTCACTCATGGATTCTCCAGAAGTCCAAACCGGGTTACCAAACAGGCTTCTACTCCATTTATGCTCTAGAAGTCAGAATCCAACTTCTAGAGTCTTACCAATCACCCCCTCAGTGCCTATAGGTGAGGGGTTGGATCCGTAGTTTATTAGGTCATATTGTCTGATTGCTTGTGTTTAAATTATAACATGTCATGCTTATATATATATATGTATATATATCTGAGCATGCATTTGCATATAAACAATAACTATGTATGATGTGTGATGATGTGTGATGAATGTGTTTGGTTAGTTTGTGTGGCATGTGGGTACCAAAGGGACTGGTGACGCATCACATGAATACTACTTTGCATAGCATCCTAGCAGGGACTCGGCGGCCCGAAGGGACTGGGATTAGGGATCTCTGCTGGGGTGCGGACCCCTTTACGTTGTGCATACATGTGAACATTATCCATTGGCCATGGTTTGCATCTCCTGTGCCCCAGGGGGGTGGAGATTTAACTAGACGTGGGAGAATTGGGTGTTCAGGAGTGCGTGGGTGATTGAACTAGTCCAGGAGTGGGTGATTGGACAGATCTCTGCTAGGGTACGGCTATAGAGGCATACATTAGCAAGTGCATTTGTTATTGATTAGACATGTGTATTGATGTTGATCTCCAGCATGCATGTGCATTGATACTTGACTCCTCACTGAGCTGGGATGGGAGCTCACCCCTCAATACCAAATTGCTTTCAGATTATTCTGCAGCTACTTCTTTTATGGCGACTTCATGGAGTCTCCATTGGTGGAGGACGTCTTTGCTGACGAAGACCCCTTGGAGGATCATCGCGAGGGTTGTATCTATGCTGATTGCGTCTACAGGACTTGACACGGCACACCACCCTCTCTCTTGCCTGTAGATCTGTTGATAGATTATTGGTGATCTATCTGTGTTAGTTTTTTTTTTTTTTTCCCAGATTTACTCCATCTAAGTATATGTGTTTATTGGATAGGATATGATATTTGTGGAACCTCTTGATGTAAAGCATAACAACTTTAATTATGCTATTATATCATTTAGATGACATCTGTTACTTAGGGGATTCACTTATGCTATTATTACTCTGATTGGTTATTTGATTGTGATGGATATTGCATATGTAGACTGCTTGGTATGGTTAGTGAATCACAGCAGGTGTGTGGATCGTGGGTGGTTCGGGTCTCCTATGGGATGACTTGGGTTTCAAGACCACCTCCAGAAATGGATCGTGACCGTAGAGGTCATGCTTCATTTATAGAGAAAAGGAATTACATAGTAGGTGATGTAGGTCATGAACAGCAGCCCCTTCCTGTCAAGGAAGTGCAGCAGCCCCTTTCTTTCTAGGTCCCATGTTACAACAATATGATGATATATGACAAGTCTATTGTACCCTTAAATTTTAAAATTCTAACCCTTGCAGAGAATTTACATCCATATCTATGAGGTACCCTTAAAAAGTGCTTTGGCTATTATACCCTTGACCTTTAACTTTACTAACACATCACCCTAGCCTATGGAATTTCTTGTATTTCTATCCCACCTATAGTGGCTTGCCACCTAGCCTAGCATGCTGTCCATGCTTCCACCTCATCTATCACCCACTTGCAATTCCTGCTGCTCACTTATTCCCATGACATGTGGCAGCTCACTCACCAAGTGGGGCCCACCACAAGCTTGCATACAAAATACACCTTCAAACCCCCCTTTTATCTTATGAGTTATGAAAGCTTAAACCCAAGATCTCCCCTTTGTGGAGACTTGACCCAACCACTAGGCTAAGTGGTTCAACCATGCTTAAGTAAGTGTTGAATTGTAAAATAATGATTTGACTTGTCCTAAGAGACAGAGTTATATAGGCAAAAGTTTAGAAGGGAATATAAGAAATGAAGAGGTAACCATAGAAAATTATACCCTTCGACCCAATATGAACCCGTATTACAATATTAAGTCTAATCGATACCTATATATTTACTTACTGTTTTTACATACTAACACATAACACATGTATATACTCAATCATCAATCATCACATATGCCCATTTCAACATAACATATACAATAAAATTTACATTATACTATTTAATATTAAAATTTACAAATTATTTAATAGATAATTAAATACTCACCTATTAGGGGTTGTAAATGACGAAAATGCCCCCAATGGTATCAAACTCCATCTAATCATCTAATTAAGAAGGAAATTTAAATTAGCCCAATATTTTGAATGCAGGGGTATTACATCCCTCCCCCTTATAAAAAATTCGTCCTTGAAATTTACAAATACCTAACATACCTCAAGAGACGAAAAGCTGAGGAAATTTAGACCGCATGTCGTCTTCACGCTCCCATGTTGCTTCTTGGGCTGATAAAACTTTTACAAGGGAGAGGTTCTGCAAGCTCAGTTTTTTCCTCCCCTTCTTAAACTGTCTGTTTTGCTTATTACAGATGAAATATCACTGTATGATATTCTTCTTAATAGGAAGCTTGTTGGTTGGTAGAACTTTGGAAGAGTCAAAAATGTTAAGAGATAAGGTAACTCGGCTTGCTGAAGCTGGTTTGGAAGTCGACTACATATCTGGCCATTCATTGGTCTTAAAGGAACCAGCACTTGATGTTGGGAAAGAAGGTGGAGCAGCCTTTTTACGAGAAGACAGTCAGTTGGATGCCCTTCGTACAGTTGCATTCATTGAGAAGGTGCCTTGAACTTACAACCCTGCTTTTAATTGGGAATGATGAGCTTTATTGGTGCTGGTTATACTAATGTAAATATGTTTGGTGTAGGGCAACAGAAATTTCGCTTCAAAAGGCAGATATGCCGAATTTTATCATGATCCAGTCATCAGTCTAGTAAGGTCCATTATATATTTATCTAAGGAAATTCTGTTGAAAAAACAGAGGGGATGATTTGGTAGCCAAAAAAACTCATTTCTTAGAATGATTTGCATTAATGATGATAAATCCAGATCCGGTAGCACTGGAGAGGTTGAAGGTATTCGAACTTCCAAAAATACTTTGTACAGTAAGAAGGCCATTGTAGTTGCAGCTGGTTCTTGGAGTGGATCTTTGATGGAAGACCTACTTAAAGGATCAAACGTTGGATTGGATATTCCTGTAAAACCGCGAAAGGTTTGGTTTTGGTTTTTGAACTGACAAAATCTTTGATAAATGTTAACCATTTTTAACTTATTTTCCTTAATATTAACTGTTAATTAAGTTTTTTGTGTGTATAACTATTTCCTTTCTATGTTCCTTATGTAGTATGGGATTTTTCAATGGGTTTTATATTACTTAAGAGTGAATGATTGGATGCTTTCTTGTGCAATAATCTGCTTCTCTTAAAGAATGGTGGATCTTCTTTACCACATCTTATTGCTTGAGAAATTTGTGTAGTTTAATTGAAAGCTCATCTCTCTCTCTCTCTCTCTCTCTCTCTCTCTCATACACACACACACACACACACACACACACACACACACACACACATACACATACACATACACACATGCACACATACACATACACACATGCACACATACACATACACATACACATACACATAATCCCCCTACACACACACACACACACACACACACACACACACACACACACACACACACATACACATACACATAATCCCCCTCCACACACAGATTGGCCTATTCTACAATGTTTCAATTGGGTTATACTATGTTAGCTCTAGGTATGGGGTCTTATCAAGCTGCTTTATTTCATTTGATCACCCATGGCTATTCTTATAAATGAAGCTAGAAAATGAGAAAAAGAGTAAAATATATGATTCAATCTTTTGGGATGTGGATTGAGCCATTATCTTGGTTCTCTCTTGCAATTTTTTGATCTCCTATTATAGATAGGCATTTTTTTTTAGTTTTCCATTATTTGTAAAAAAAGGAGCATATTTTACTGGCTGTATCTTACAGCACCAGTTTCTTGCGTGTGCACAGATTTCTTTGATTTGTCGAAGTGGACTTGTCAATTTATTTTCTCTATCTATTTTTTAGTTTTGTTTCTGTATTCATATTTTCTTAGTTTTGATTTCATTGCAAATGTTTCCTAAAGGTTCACGATGGTTTCAAATTTTCTTTGTGGTGCCAAATGAAAGCGAAGGTCAACTCTTGAAGGGTCGGTGCATGTTGCAGTTTAACTCTTTCTGTTCAATGGTGGTTATGAAAACCCATATATTTGTTTCGTTGTAGTTTCATTAATATGAAATGTCACTGATGTGTTCATGTGAAAAAAAAGGTTAATGCCATTGTGAAAATTCTAGTTCTTTTAAAATTATATTATTTCTTCCATCACTTTGGTTATAAGCTAGATGAATGGCTTCGTGTCTTACTCTAGCTAAGACCAGCCTCTATTGTCCCCATATCCCAGGGCCATCTCCTTGTGGTAGAGAACTTCAACTGCTTTTGTCTGAATCATGGTCTGATGGAGGTTGGATACGTTAACCATCAAGCTGCTCTGCATTCTCCATATTCTGTGCCAGGAGTCACTGACCATGAGCAGAACTTGTCCATTTCGATGACTGCCACCATGGACCCAGTGGGGAACCTTGTCCTTGGTAACTGTCGGATCCCTACTCTTTGTTTTTCTCAAGCTTGGTGCTTCAATATTATCATGTTCATCATCATGTTATTTATTTTAGTTTTCCTATTTCTTTCCTCCCCATAGAGAAGCCCATAATTTCATGTTTTCCTTTTTCATTTTGCTTCTTATAAGATGCTCCCTCTGTGACTTCAAAAACTGTGGTGCTTTACCTTTTTTTTGTTTACTGGTACTATTATTTGGGTTCCTAGTTGTTATGTTGCCTCAATCATTTATCTTAATCTTGGAAAGGCTCCAAAAGCATTGTCTAAAAATCCTTTTACCTTCAAATTCTACAACCAACTTTCTCTCATCCTGTGCCCTTTGTTTTTATTTTCTAATGGATCTATGTTATTCCAGCTAGAATTTCATTTCTAGTTGGTAAACTATTGTTCTGTGCATAGTCTAGTTAGCAAAGAAAGATGAGGTGCCATCTCCCCTCGCTCTTATACACACTGACAAGGGAATTTAGGACAGAGAATTTGATTGGCCATCCAAAGAGATATTCTGGGTTAAGCAGTGGTCTATAGATCATTTCTTTACCCTTCTTTTTTGCATGCTCATAGTCAATAGAATATTAGAGTTATTTATTCTAGTCGTTGAAAGCTCTCAAAGTATCTACTAAAATGTTTCTTTACTTTCAAGTTCTATTGACCAACTTGCACTCATCTTGGGCCCTCTTGTTTTAGTTTATACTAGGTCTTTCACTTATGTTATATAGGTTCAATTTCATTTCTTGGTGGATATTGTTCTTAGTACGTCAACTTAGTGTAGGAAGATGATCGACACTCCCAGGCATCTTCCAAATAAAGGTTCTAAGGAAGCCCAAGCCCATCCCTTGGAAAGAAGGTAGCACCGAAGAAAGGAAAGAGCAAGACTGGTTTTTGTATCCTCCCTGGTTCGGAAATGCACTGGCAAAGGGATTTAGGACCTTCAATTTGATTACCCATCCATAGAGAATAGAGACATTCTTGGCAAAAAAGCTATGATACAGATTTATTCTCAATGCTTCTTCATTGCACATCTTTTCACAATCTGAAAATATTAGGATGGAGCTGTTGGCTATAACAATCTAATTGGGTTGAGTTGTCAAAGTTTCTTCAAGTGACAATGGCCCACTGCTCAATACCATATTTGGATAACCACTTTCTTATGGACTTGAGTATTTCTTTGGCCATAATATTTATTGATTATATCATCTGTGATACCCCTCCTACTATTTACTTGCTATGCATGTATCCCATGCATGTGACACAGATAATAAGAATATGGCTTCCTATCATAACAGGAATACTCTGGCTTAATTTTTTTTTTTTTTTTAACTCTATAAATTCTTCTTTTTCAGGGAGCAGCCGCCAGTTTTCTGGATTTAGCACTGAAGTAGATCCTTCAATCGTTAATCGTATATGGGTTCGTGCTGGGGAATTCTTTCCTGCTCTGAGAGAAATATCGTTAAATGATTTTTCTGAGGGCAGAAGAGTGAGAATTGGGTTGCGGCCTTATGGTAAGTACATATTTATTTTTATTTACATGTTAAATAGGCTATTTATTCAGTTTCTTAGACCATACGAATGATCATTGTACTGGCATTTGTCTGCAACCTTTTTTAAAAGACAAATAACTAATGAATATATAACAATCTACTGATCGTAGTGCCTGATGGGAGGCCAATCATTGGGCCTGTTCCTGGTATGCCAAAAGTGTTATTTGCAACGGGACATGAAGGAGGAGGTCTATCCCTGGTAATCTTCCTATTTAACCTATCATCCTTTGAAAACTTTTTTAATCAACCTGAGGCAGATCCACTCCAGTATGCTAGTGGGTTTATTTTCCTGTTCATTTCAGGCTTGAATTGAGGTTTGTAACAAAGTAAAGAAAGAGAGAAAGAATGGAGATGAAGAACAAGAGAGAGAATGTGTGAGTCTCTCCTCCTACTGTTGATCTCATCAAATAGAAAATAGGGCAATTACAATAGAATGAAAAGACTATGTCCGTAGGTCTTCTATCAAGACTAGAAAAGATAAATAACTATGAAACTAAGAAAGATAAATAACTAGGAAACATAAATCCTGATGTAACTATAAGTCTAGAAGTCCAAAGCTTAGAAGTCAATAAGATGGTGATGTGGCAATATTGAACCCACTCTTTAGCGCTCTCTCTCAAGCTTGAATATGCTCCAGCTTGGAATATACAAAAAACACAACCCGTCAAGCTGGAGTTTCAGCTTGGAGCAATAAGAATAGATATGAACCGCAACATCGGTCTTCAATATATATGGCTATCGGAGACGGCAGGGAGCATAGAGAGCACTTCTCTGGTTGCAGTATCAACTCACGAACACCAATCATCAATAGCATCTTTGTAGGTTCTTCCCAAGGAAGGCAGGTAGTAGTAGTACCAGCAACATCATAGGCACATGTATAAATTAGCAGCATCAACATATTGTAGCAGTCAATAACTCTGTATTAGAGAGCATAAGGTTGTTGTGAACAAAACCGTATTAGACAGCGTAAGGTTGTTGTGAACCAGATAGCATCAGACAATACAATGTTGCTGTGAACCTGACCGCATCAGGTCGCAGTAAACCAAACAAATTGCATTGTTACTGAATATTATTGTAGAATACTATCTTTGTCGATGGTAGGATCCATCACGAGCAAATAGGTAGTAGGTGGTTAATCCAAGAAGCTAGGGTTTATGAACAAGTTATACCCTTAGCCTTGCCTAGGATCGATTTCAGCCAACCCAACAATATGTGAATTGAAAACCCAGAAAACCAGAATAGAAACAATATAGAAAATTCAACTTATTTGAAAATCTGACTGTTGGTTCATCACCAAACTTGGAGAAATTGAGCTCTAGAATGTGCTTGATAACATATTAGAATCTGAGAGTGATCCAACCTTTGATGGAGAAGATATGAATTTTCGAAAACAGGCTATACCTTGCTACCGCCTCTAGTTATAACAGTAATGAAAATTCTGGTTGAAACTTATGATTCCACAGTGCTTGTAATATCAGATTAGTAACAATAGCATCGCAATCAACCAAGAGGAAGTAATAGAGAGATTGCAAAACAAAAGAATGAGAAAGATCCAAGAAACATGCATGCGGTTGAGTCTCACAACCAAGAGATTTAACCAGAAATCACAATGGCTTTTCTGTAATTCAAAGTCTAGTATTCTCTTTCTTATTTCTTCATATTTATAGAGAATAGAGTTTACATAATTAAATATGGGAGGATCTGTCCAATCTTTCCATTATTGACTAGAAACCTGGAAGGAAAGTCCAATCTTTCTTTGCTATAAACTTTCTAAAACTGAAAAGAACTAATAGGAAACTTTTCTAAACATAGAATGAAAAGTTTCTACGAAATAAATCTCCTAACTTTGGCAAGTCTCTAAAAATAATTATTAGTACTAGAGACATTGCTTACATGGTATCTTAAGCATTAGGAAAGTAATAAATTATGGAAGGAGGAAGGAGACGTTAATCTCTCCTTAGTGGGACAGCTGCTGGCCAACTGTCCACAGCTCTTATGGCTGCTGACCATTAAATGGCTCAGCTATTAGCCATGGTTGGCTTGGTTCGGTTTGGCTGGCCAGGCTGGCTTGGCTTGGTTTGGCTAACCAGGCTGGCTTGACTTTGGCTCCTTAACAATACTGCATCAACTCTCCCTGTTTAAAAAAAACTCGACCATGAGTTTTGAATTTGTTTAGCATCAACATGTTGGGTGAGTAGTCAGCTTCCTCTGAAAACAGAAATCTGGTTGTGCTTGAAAATTTGGGAGAAAATCCGCCACCTTGGGTTCACTATCTGCAAAATAAGGTCAATATGTGAAACTTCTTGGAAGGATTCAACCGTGAAGAGGGTGTTCATGGGGATTACCATACCTGGCTCTTTGTATTCCGCAATCGTCTCCACAACTTCTATGGCCTCCACGTCACTGTGGGTATTACTATCAATCAATGGAGCTGAACAAGGAAGGTTAAGATCGCATATGTCCATCTCATTGACTTGAGTAAAATAATTTATATTATAACTGATTTGGTCTTCAACTACAACCTCTCCAATGCAAATTGCTATAGTAGGAACATCAATGTTGGGCTCTCCCTTGTCATCAAGGATTTGTGAAAATTGTTCATCATTTTCCCTGACTTCAGTCATTAATGCTTCTAGAATGGTTGAAGGCATTGGGGTTTCCATTGGTGGTGCAACTTTAGGTTTCGCCTTCACATTAACATTGTTAGCATTAGGCTTCCACTACTCATTGACTTACGAATTGAATTTTATAGATGGTTGTGTCAGGTTTTTTTCAGCTATAAATGCCACTTGATGGTAACTTTGTCGACAGAAGAGCCTTCTTTGGATATGTTCAGGTACGTATTTTCTAATTAATTCGTACTTCATATCTTCCCAAGTGGTAGATTCTAGCCGCCGTCGAATCAAATTCTCTTCATAGTACCGCCACCATTCACTTGCTGCCCCTACTCGCTTGGAGCGTGCCAATTTCAATTTCCTAGGTTTTGTGAGGTCAAACCAGTCAAAGTAATCATCAAGAGCACATATCCAATCATGTAACAAGTTTGGGTCATGTTGACCATTGAACTCTTTCAATTCCAATCTCACTTTATGGGTGTAATCGTAAGGATGTTGACGCATATCACGATCATAGTATTGTGGGGCATGTTCTGCATGCATAGGAACTCTTTGGGGGGCTCGAGGAAAATTCCTTGGTCTGTTATTAGTTATGGATGTTGCTGTCCCACAGTTAATGAGTTCATCCTTGTTCCCATGTTAGCCATTTGAGTACAGATTTCAGCCAATTGATGTAACACTGTCATGGGGTCTATGGGATGGTTAGGAGAGTTAGAACCCTCAATTGCCTAAGCTTTGATACCAATTGATGTAAGAAGCTAGGGTTTATGGACAAGTTATACCCCTAGCCTAGCCTAGGATCGATTTTCGCCAACCCAACAATATGTGAATTAAAAATCCAGAATAGAAACAATATAGAAAATTCAACTTATCTGAAAATCCGGCTGTTGGTTGATCACCAAACTTGAAGAAATTGAGCTCTAGGATGTACTTGATAACATACCAGAATCTGAGAGTGATTATTCGACCTTCGATGGAGAAGATATGAATTTTTGAAAACAGGCTATACCTTGCTGCCACCTCTGGTTATAATAGTAATGAAAATTCTGGTTGAAACTTATGATTCTACAGTGCTTGTAATATTAGATCAGTAACAATAGGATCACAATCAACTAAGAGGTAGTAGAGAGATTGGAAAGCAAAAGAAGGAGAAAGATCCAAGAAACAGGCCTGCGATTGAGTCTCAAAACCAAGAGAAGCTCAACCAGAAATCGCAACAGCTTTTCTGATTTTCAAAGTTTAGTCTTCTCCTTCTTGTTCCTTCATATTTATAGAGAATAGAGCTTACATAATTATGGAAAGGAGATCTGTCCAATCCTTTCATCATTGACTAGAAACATGGAAGGAAAGTCCAATCTTTCCTTGCTATAAACTTTCGAAAACTAAAAAGAACTAATAGAAAACTTTGCTATACATAGAATGGAGAGTTTTTAAAAAATAAAACTCCTAACGTAGGCAAGTCTACATTGCTTACATGGTATCTTAAGCATTAGGAAAGTAATAAATTATGGAAGGAGGAAGGAAAAGAGAATCTCTCCTTAGTGAACAGTTGCACAACTCATATGGCTGTTGACCAGTCAATGGCTTAGTCATTAGCCATGGCTGGCTTAGCTGGCCAGGCTGGCTTGGCTTTGGCTCCTTAACAATACTGCATCAGTGGTAATAGATTCTATCATGAGTAATTAGGTAGGTAGTAAATGATAGTAGACTCCATCATGAGCAAATAGGTAAGCTTCATCACTAGCAAATAGGTAGAAGGTAGTAATAGATTCTATCATGAGCAAATGTAGTAGAGTCCAACACGAGCAAAGAGGTAGTAGGCTCCAACACGAACGGTTGCATCACGTGCAATTGTAGTAGGCTCCATCATGAGCAAACATGACCAAGAGTAAATATGCTCCTTCTCCTCCTCACGTAAAGTATTCCACGTGGACAAATATCTAGGGGTCTTCAAACAATGAGGGATGATATTCCAAATTGTAAAATAATTAGGGTCACACAATCTACGTAACCAGAATATAAATCATGATGCTAATAGAAAATCCGCTTGACATATGCAACTCCAACTATAGGATATTAGAGATAATAGTAATATAAGCAATACATCCAAATTTTAGGTTGTTCCAATAGTTAGATTGAAATTTATAAAGAAATTTGTATCAGACAGGGATTTCCAGGTTTTATGGGTAATGCTATGGACATATCCAAAGATGAATGAGATCTGACGGACGGATTAAGAGATATGGACAAGTCCTTGGATTACTAGGACTATGGATATAAACAAGTATATTTTTTACACTAATTGTCAAGTCAATGATTTGATTTGTACAAATCAGGAAGTGACATGTCATTTACAAGAGGATTGGATAATAAAATATCAAAAACTGAACATGATCCAATGGTGGATATGAGAGATATGATGAAGTCCTAATTGAGGTGGATTTCCTTAAAACCAGAAAACAGCACATCAGTGATTAATCCAATCAAAAACAGAGATCAAACCTGGGTGTCCAAAGGATAGAGCCATACTCCTTACAAAATCAGGTGAAAGCCTAGAGTGAACCAAAAGGCAAGCAAGGCAAAAAAAAAAAAAAAAACCAAAACTCAAGCCACCTCATTCGGTGGCAAGATTCCAAGAGGATAGAATGAATCTATTCCTCTTAGTATCCGGGAGGGGGGGGGGGGACAAAGGCATCATCGTTCTACGCACATCGAAGATAATGGCTTCCTAGATTTGAGTGAAGGATCTCGCCTTAGTCGCCGACATCTGCATTTTTCTCTTGAACCATATGTGATACACCATCACAACGAAGGCTATCTTGGCAATAATGTCACAAGTAGACTTTCTCTTGAATTTTTTGGAGATCCACCTCCATTCTTGATCAAACGTCTGAATTCTTCTATAACAAGGCCAATGCTTATTGAGAATCTTTCCCCAAACTCTTTTAGGGAAGGAGCACTCAAAGAAAAGATGATTGATATCTTATCTGGCGGCCCAAAATAAGCCAAAACTAGCACTTTGAATTATACCCAGATTGCATAGGAGATATCTAATTGGAAGAGATTGGGTTAGGGCTCTCCAAATGATGAAGCTGTGATGGGGAGAAAACCCTTTGAACCAAACCACATTGAACTAGACAATTTTGGGGTTGTGGGATCTGACAAGGTCTGAACTAGATAATTTTGGGGTTGTGGGATCTGACAAGGTCCTAGGCTGAAGATGCGGAGAACACACCATTGGAAGAGGTGGTACAATAGATGATATCACCACTTCCGCTAGAACTACAAGGGACAGAATCAAGGGCATCCCAAGCCTGCATCAGCCTATGAAAGGATGCCTGTCTAGTAGACCAAACCCCATCTGATATAATGGATGAAACTGTAGTGAGCCTATCTATTCCGTGGTCGAGCTGGATTCTTTCACCATAGGCTGAAACCAAGACGCTTTGAGGATGCCAGTTATCTATCCATAAGAGATCTGCAACGCCATCATCAATAAGGGATTTGATGTAGGGGAGGGCTAGCTGTCTGTGAAGAAGGATAGTCCTCCAAACCCAAGGAAAGTCGGGTTAAACTGCAACCGACTATATAGCCTCTTTTCAGATACTTACCATAAATCTACTCAATTCATATGCTTTATTTTTTCTCAGCAAGTTGCCACATCAGCTTCATAATACAAGCTTTGTTAATCTCTTTAAGGAGATTGCCTGTTACCTATCTTGGCTTACCTATGATTTCAGCAAGATTATTGACTCATCACTGCACCCACATCCTTGACAGATTGAAGAAAAACGCTTTAGCTTTGGAAGGCAAAATTTATATCATATGCAGGGAGATTGGAACTTGTGTGAGTGGTCATGCAAAGTTCCTATCTCTATTGGTCTGGGATCTTCGGCATTCCTAGTATGATCGTGCAAAAGGTGGAAAGCCTGATGAGTGCCTTCTTATGGAAAGAGAGAGATAACAACAAATTCTTTCATACCATTGGGTGTGTCAAGATTTGTATGCTCGAAGAAGAAGGAAGCCTGGGTATAAGAAGAATCAAAGAGGTTAACAAGGCTTGCATTTTGAAGTTGGTGTGGCGAGTGACGGAGAAAAAAGAGAGCATATGGACTCATTGGATCTATACCAGATAAAACGGGACTCTATTTGGACGGTGGATGCTTTTAGCGATTCCTCCTGGGTTTGGAGGACTATTCTCTGGGATCGACAGCATGTCCTTCCGCACATTAAGTCCCTCATTGATGATGGTTATTCTGCTCTTCTTTGGCTGGATAACTGGCATCTCCATGGCGTCTTGATCTTGCCCTATGGCAATAGGATACAGCTCCAATCCGTAAGGGATAGAATGGCTACTGTGTCCTCCGTTTTGACTGATGGGGTGTGGACCCTGGGTCGAGCCTCCTCCCCTAGGTTACTGTAGGTTTGGGAAGCTCTTATCTCAGTCCCTCGAAGATTAAGTGGAATGGTGACCTCCCCACCTGGACAGTTGTCCCCAATGGCAATTTCTTTGTTTCTTCTGCTTAGGATCTTGTCAGATCGCACAAGCCCTTGGTTCCTTGGCACGATGTGGTTTGGTTCAATAGCCATTCTCCTTGGCATAGCTTCATTTTATGGCGGGCACTGCCCATGTCCTTGCCTACTAGCTCTTTCTTATACAATAGGGGTATTATCCATAATGCTAGTTGTGGTTTCTGTTGGGTTGCTGATGAAGATATCCATCACCTCTTCTTTGAATGCCCTTTCTCCAAAAGAATTTAGGGAAAGATTCTAGAAAAATGTTGGCCACACCATATAAGGATCCACACTTTTGATCAAGAATGGAGATGGATAGTCAAAAAGTTTAAACGGAGAGCTACCTGTGATACAATGCTCAAATTGGCTTTTCCGGTCACAATTTACCACATTTGGTTTGAAAGGAACATCAGATTGTCGGCAAGGAAGTCTAGATCATTCGCTAAAATCTGGGAAGCCATCATTTTTAATGTTCGTGGAACGGTCCTTCCCATCCCCCCTTCATCAACCCTTCTGCCAGTTTCCGAGAGAAACATATTCATTTTGTTCTCTTGGAATCTACCAAATGGGTAATGGTGGTTTGGTTTTCTTGTTGGCCCTGGTGGCTTTTTGAGGCATTACCCTTTTGTAAGGAGCCTGGCTCTATCCTCTGGATACCTAGGTTTGGTTTTTTTCCCTAATTTATATTCATTTATTCACCCAAAAAAAAAAAAAAAAAAAAACCTCTTTAATTCTTTGAAGGCCGAACTTGCCTTCCTTTTTAGGCAAGCAAACCTTTTCCCATCCAATAGATTGAAAGAAGTTGTTATTATGCCCCCCTTTTCACAAGAAGGTGCTCATCAGACTTTCAATTGTTCGGATGGTCAAGCTAGGAAGGCCGAAGAATCCAGTCCAGTACAAGTAGGAACTTTACATGACTACTCTTCCTAGCTCTAGCCTCCCCGCATAAGATAAGAATTTGGGTTTCCAAAGTTGGAGCTTTTTCCGAAGTCTTTCAAGGATTAGAGGGCAACAGTGAGCAGAAAGCCTGGCCGAAATCTACGGCAGACCAAGGCAAGTAACTAGCAGCCTACCCAAGGGGAAATCCACAATATTTTTAAGAATCTCTTAAAGTGGATCTTCTATGTCGGGGGGGAATAGAATTGACTTGTGCTTGTTGATTGTGAAGCCCGACATAGAGCTAAAGGAGATGAGCACATCAGCTATGGCCTCAATGGACTTCACATTTCCTGTAGAGAATGTCATAATGTCATCTGCGAAATCCAAGTGAGTTAGTTTGATAGCCTTGCACTGATGGAAGTAATCAGTGTGATTCTGCTGAGCACTCAACTGAATAGATCTTGATAATCCTTCCAAGAAAATTGTAAATAAGAGAGGGGACATAGGGCATCCTTGCCTAATACTTCGCCCCGCTTTGAAAAATCCCACTAGACTTCCATTGACTAACACTGAAAATTTAGATGAGGAAGCACAGTACCAAATCCACTGATAGAATAACAAAGGGCGTCCCAGTGCACAATGCTCTCGCTACTGCAGGGTCTAGGGAGGGCAGAATGTACACAGTCTTACCCCCACAATGTGGAGAGGCTGTTTCCAAGATTCGAACCCATGACCACCAGGTTGCAATATGAAAACCTTACCGTCACACTAAGGGCTCGCCCTTAGTATGACGGTAAGGAACATTCATTCTGGCCATGGCTTCCATAAGATATTCCCATCTAACATGATCATAGGCTTTGTGAAGATCAAGCTTAAGAATAGCAACAAGAAAATGATTTTTTTTGTCAAAACCCCGAGCAAGATCATTACAAATCATGATATTATCCACAATATTACGACCTCGAATGAATGCTGATTGATTGAGGCTAACAAGATCACTGACCACTTATTGTAATCTGAGGGCAAGGATTTTGGCAATAATCTTGTAAATAGTATTGCAATCACTGATGGAACAGGTCCCTCCTTCTTAGGAGTAAGGTAAAGGAAGGTTTGAATAACTTCTCTTACCTATGCCGGGTTGGAGAAATAACTACGAACAACCAAGAGAAGATCAACCTTGATGAAGTCCCAAGTTGCCAGATAGAAGTCCATGCTGAACCCATCTGGTCCTGAGGCTTTTAGAGCTTTGATGGATTTCATTGCTGCAAGGGTCTCATCTTCAGAGGGGAGGGATGCCATCTTGGAGATTTGCTCATGAGAAAAACTGAGCCATATAAGCCCATAAGAATACTCTCTAGAGGGGGGAGAGATGGCGGGCTATACAAACTATAGAAGTGGCCTTCTGCCATCTTCTTGATCCTAGCCACATCAGAGAGAGGAAATATGGTTTCTATTATGATTAGCTTTGATTGACTTGTGAAAAAAAATTGTGTTTCTATCATCCAACTTTAACCAGCTGATTCTTGATTTTTGCTTGAAAAAACTTTCCTTTTGAATAACTAGGGCCGCTAGTTTAATAGATAGTCTTTTCTGCTTCCGCCAGGGCACAATCTCCTACCTCTTGTTGAAGTTTAAACTGAATATTATTTCAATTCCATTTTACATTTTTGCATGGCTCTCGAGACATTTCCAACGCATCTTTTGTTCCATAGCATGAGAGCTTGTTTGGTTTCCCTTAGTTTCCGAGCGAAGCTCACCAAGGGTCAGCGGGTCCGATGCAATCATTTCCCATGTAGTTTTCTTAACCTCCTAGAATTCCTCGTGAGTAGACCACATATCAAAGAATCTAGGGTCTAGACCCAAAGGAGATACATGGAGATATGGTAAGGATGATCAGGCAGTGGTCAGATATCCCTGAAAAATCAAAATGGCCCTTCGATGAGATGAAAACATAGAGCAATCTGTCATTGACAATAGCTCTATCAAGTTTGCAGCAAACCCTTTGTCACCAATCCTTCTATTAAACCATGTATATTTCATGCCAACCCATTTCAGATTTACTAAACCGGCTGAGTCGAGACATGCTGCAAAATCTCTAACCTGTTGATCATCAAGAACACTTCCTTCTCATGAGC
Source organism: Protea cynaroides (assembly GCA_028583415.1). Lineage (NCBI taxonomy): Eukaryota > Viridiplantae > Streptophyta > Magnoliopsida > Proteales > Proteaceae > Protea > Protea cynaroides. Next base: position 20,264,506 of record CM053270.1, read on the forward strand.
AATTTGACTACGTTAAAAGTCTCCCATAATTTCCCATGTGCTCCCTCGCATGGTCAACTGAATCATGCATATATCCTCCCATAATCTTCTCTGCTCAATCTCAGAGTTAGAGGCATACACTGCAATTATAAAGAAGACATTCGAATTAAGAATCTTATCAACTTTAAAATAGATAAATTGATCAAACATACTAACTATAGTACAAAAAATCTTGGAGCTTTCACAAAGAACCCACAACCAATCATTCATGTGATAGCTATAGTTGCATGCCATCTACCATCCTGGGGCTAGGGATCTAGCTATGTCATGAGCATTGCTCTCTTTAATTCTGGTTTCTCCAAGAATGCAGAAAGAAAGATGAAGTCTCTTAATGTAGGACCGAACTTCAGCTTGCTTTGTAGGAGAATTTATTCCGCTAATGTTCCAAAAAATCCACTTCATCATAATATACAAGGGAAAAAAAATCTAGACACCACATGACCCAGTTAGAATAGTGTCGAAGCACTTGCACCCGACGAGTCTCGCCGGGATTGTTTGGCCAATCTCTCAGACCGCTTGCTTCTGGTTCGGGATTTGGATTTGCCTTTCGCAAGCGAGAGAGAAGTACCTAGCGTAGGCTTAATTCTAGATACTCCTTCCGGTGAGCCATTACTAGCGGTAGATTCAATAAAGGAGGTGACCACAGGCTGAGGAGGAGGGATTGGCTGAACTCCAGGAGGAGGACCTGGGGGGGACAAGGAATCGGATGCACATGGGGTCGGGGGTACAGAGATGGGGATCAAGGGAAGAAAGGAGTGAACAGGCACACTGTTGGGACTTGGAGACGGTAAGGTTGTGGGGTGGTAGTGACGGTTAGATGGGTTAGCGTTTGGCTTGAAGGTCAGGTTAGGGGGTTGGATGATTGTGGTTGGGTCGTTTCGAGGGGGATTTCGGTTTGGGTAGCAATGGTTGTTTCGAACCAAGCTGGATTTGAGATAGGGTTGGGTCAGGGTTTAAAGGGGGGAAAGAGGGGGGTGTTAAGAGAGCCGGTTCAATCAACAACCTTACCTTTCCTTGAAGTATAAGTTGCTATGGGAGGCTTCTGTAGGGATCTTCAACATTTCGCATAGAGGGCTGCACACCAGAGCAGGAGGGGAAAGGGATGGCAGGGTTACCCCTTTAGACGAAGGGGAGCTGGCACTTTGAGCGCACAGAAGAAGCATGTTCTCCCTCCCTTCTGAGGACGGTGACAATGTCTGTAGCATGGAAGGGGAAAGTCTCGTCCTCTGTATCAAGCAGATCGTCTTCCTTAGAGTTTCCTAGGGCAAAGAACCTATTACAGGTATCTATGATTTCATCATCTTGGCTGACTAGGATTTCTCTGGAAGAGTCCTCGGCTTGGGGTTCCACGTTGACTTCTTCTTAGAGTTGTTAGGGTTCACCTCTTGGTTTTTCTTCCTCCATTTTAGACGAGATTTGGGGGCCTCTTGCCAATTTGAGGTTTTTGCTTAGGAGGTGATAAAAGGGCCACAAGCTCCGGTATTGTGGCCAAAGACTCTACAAGAGGTGCAGAGAGGGGATTTTTAGTCATAGTGGATTTTTTGTTTCCAAAAATCTCCCTCCCCAGACTTAATGGTAACAACATCCGTTAAAGGAGCATTTGCTCTAACTGATACACAAATTCGGGCAAATGCAAGACGGGACTAAGCATGCATGCATCTGTAAAGAGAAGTGAGCCTATGACTGCCCAATTGAGCGCACGGCTTCCGTGCACTAGAGATGAAATGGGAGGTCCTGAGGGAAACCCAAATGGGTAGCGAAGTTAAGTTCATATTATCAAACCGGAGAAATTCATCCCATTGTCGGAGAACGATTGGTTTCCCAATGACGTACCAAATCCCTCTTTCCAATATCAGAATTGACAGCAAGTTGATAGGGAGTATCAGATCTTGATGGCATGTTATTAGGACTGGGTACAACAGCATATAATATGGTAAAAGCAAATTAAAATATGGGAAAAAAGTTATGGTCGAACAAGAAGAGACAAATCAGATTTGACAGTTGGTTGATAGGATTAGTTCTCATCAGAAAAATAATTCTCATCCACCATAGCCAAGAGTACCATATTGAAAAAAAAAGAAACAGCGATCAGATCTAATAAAAAAAATTGAATTAGGATATTATCCTAGAAATCAGGTTGTAACTGAACCATTCAATAATAAAGAAAAGCTATCAATTACATACCCCATAGCCGAGAGTGATTACCCAGATCTGATATCTGGTTTTGTAGTAACAGATTAGGTGGTTGAAAGCAGCAATAAGAACCATTTAATAACCTTGTTTTAATGGAGGATAAGAAGAGATTTTGATCTGAAACTGCAGAGAATACTTACTAGATTTGGAGAGATAACATACCAGAAATTGCAGAGAATGGGAAACTAAAGCAGAAGCAACAGAGGCAGCATAGGTGGCTGCAGACCAGAACAGAGAACCTTCAACGCATAGTTGTCAAGGCGTCGTCTAGGCGTCTAGGCGAGTCAAATAGGACTAGGCGGTTGGTCGCCTTATTTATCACACATTGTTTTAATTGTCTATTTATTTTTTTAATTAATATCGTTTGTAGAATTTTTATTGGATGTATAAAGTACATATATACACTATAATGCATGGAATCATGTATATTTTTTAAAAACAATAAAAATTGATGCGCTAACCCCTTCCTTTTTGTATAAATCCTCTTAATAAAATGTACCCTTACAACATCTTGGGAACACCTTTGGTAAGCCTTAGGCACGCCTAGGCACCTCTTCAGCGCCTTGGATTGCCTTGGCGCCTAGACAACTATGCTTCAATGACTCTCAAAACGACAATATAAGATTCTGCTCTGATAGCGACAAAGTAAAGAAGGAGAGAAAAGAACAGAGAAGAACAGGGGAAAGAGAATGTGTAAGTGTCTCTCCTCCTATTGCTGATCTCATTAAAAAGAAATTGAGCAATTACAATAGAATGAAAAAACTGCGTCCATAGGTCTTCTATCAAGACTAGGAATAACTGAGAAACTAAGAAAGATAAATAACTAGGAAACATAAATACTAATGAAACTCTAAGTGTAGAAGTCCAAAGCTTAGAAGTCAATAAGATGGTGATGGGCAATATCAACCCACTCTGCAACAAGGTTCATGGCAAAGATCCATGAGGAGGAAGCAGCAGATCTTCCTTGACCATTGGCAGATACCTGCAATGGATTGAAATGACCCAAACATCTTTGAGATAATCTGCCTCAGGTGGAAGCATTAACCTCTTCAGCTTTATTTACTTACCCGAAAAAAAAAAAAACCTCTTCAGCTTTATTGTCGCCTTAAGAGGAATGACTTGGTTGCTAGTAATTGTTGTTCTAACATTTTATAATTTCTTTTTGCTATATTTCAGGCTCTTGGTACTGCTGAAATGATCACTGATATGGTGTTGGGCAATACCCTCAAAGTTGATTGTGCACCCTTCTTAGTTGAAAATCGGTTTTTTAAATAACTGTCTTCTCACACCAGAAAAGATAGAAGGCATGCTTGTCTTCTCACATCTAAAAACATTGAGGACATGTCGCAGGGAAATGCTACTGGTTATCACAAATATAGATCCTAAAATTTGCATTGATGGATCCTCATCCTCAAGACACGTACCATAGACAAGAAAAAAAAAGTTCCCTTTTATTTACCTTATATTCCCTTGTTAATTTTGATTTGGTAATGTAGAACTACCATGATGATAATAAAGCATATTTGTGTTTCATGGCATAAATAAATATATGCTTATCTTTTATTGTAATGATTGTAGTTAGCCCAAGAAAAGGTTGAGACTTGAGATTATATTCTGGATTATGTTTTCGGTTAAGGCCAAGGTTTAAAATCTCAAGTCTCGAGGGTGTCTCGGCCCTCTCAGAAACCGGTCAAGATCTCGGCGAGACACTGTAAAAAAGCCTCGAGGGCTTAAGAAGTAAACTTAGAGTAATATTAGTTATTTTACATAATGTTACACTAGTAGAAGATTAAAGAAGACCAAATGAGTTAGTAAAATTATATTTTAGGAGAATAATAAATATAATAATACTTAATTAGTTAATTTTTATAGTTGAAAAATCCGAAGTAGTCAAGTAGACCATACAATCATAATTCATACATTATGTCGAGACTAGCCGAAAACTGGTTCAGAATGTCGGAAAATGGAAAAAAATATTGAGACTAGTCGAGAACTGGTCGATAAACTCGAGACCCAGTCTCGTATCAAGTATCATCTTGATCGTGTCAAGATTTGCGAAAATCTCTAGATCTTGCTGAGATCTCATTGAGTTTTGAAACATGGTTAAGGCTCATTGTGGATTGCAAGAGTCCAAACAGTTGGTAACTGGTGTTTTGCCCTACATCGTATAGAGATACGTGGACATGATGGAGTTGCATCCTTGATCTCCATGTTTCAATTCCCTTGATCATTTGGAATTGAAACCTCCAACTAAAGTTTTTGAATTATATTCTATTGAGGTATGGAAATTAGTTGCCGTATGGAAATCTAATCTACCAGTTGATTGGATCATCATTTGTCCAAACCGTTAGTGGTCAGATTTAAACAAAGGTTGTGGGGCCAAGATTGGTGGTCTGATTCTGGCCGACAGAACCACATGCTGTAGATCGGTGTGGTAGATGAACTGCCGCACCCCTCTGGACTGTCCATCTGCACGACCTATTTAGTATTTAACTTCTCCGATGAGTTTTGGGGTTGAGTCTACCATACCTCTATTGCATTTGGTCCATCTTGGTCTTGTGGAATCGACTCATTTCGGGTTGGAAGACTTGTCACAACCTATTTGGTATTTAACTTCTCCGATGAGTTTTGGGGTTGAGTCTACCATACCTCTATTGCATTTGGTCCATCTTGGTCTTGTGGAATCGACTCATTTTGGGTTGGAAGACCTGTCACATAGCAAAATTTCAAAATTTCAAATTAGGACGGAAATTTGGGTACGGGACTTACACAATGGTCTAGATATAATTTATCTATCTCACGTACATATCAAAAAAATCAACTTTTAAAATCAAACGGTTCATATTTGCTCTATCAATCTCACATTTATCATATAATCATAAATTCAGATGCATGATCTACGACTCTGATGAGATGGATCTCAAATCGATGGATCTCCAATCAATGGTGATGATGTAGATCAATGGTGATGATGCAGCTCAAGTAGGGAGCTGATCGGATGGTGATGATGCAAATCAGGTAGGGAGCAAATCAAATGGTGTTGATGGTACGTTTAGCAGGTTCGGTGGTGTTAGGTGAATTTGTCAGATATAGGGTGAAGCGAAGTGGACAGCCTCATCCACATTGACGCCATCTAGAGGCTTCAATCTACGTAAACACCAACTCAGCAGGACCTAAAAGAGTAGCCCATTGGTCATTCTCTAGGCCCATCCGTCTCCCCTTGGGCTTATCTAGCCCATCCGGCCTCCTCTAAGGATTAAAGGGTAGAAAGATCTCTCTCCCCTATTTTAAAGGGTTTATGCATCATTTCCATCACTTGACTGGGGTAAAGGTGACTTTACAACGAGACACTATTCATTATAAATAGTCAACGAATCCCAAGATTTCAGGTATAAAGCATTTAATGGTCATTCTCTTAGGGGTTGTCGTTTTGACACCTCGGACTGAGAATCCCTCACTTACCCCATAAATATATAAATGGGCTAGGATACCGAGCCCATTGACTGTTCACAGATTCCTAACTTTGGCATTGGAGTGGACCCAGGGCCATAGGCCCGCCTCTTCTTTGCATTGTGTTTTGCTTTGCAGGTCCAATCAGCTTTGTGGGCCGTGGATACGATATCGTTATGAAACAGTTTGGCGCCCACCGTGGGGCCTTGAGTGATTCAAAGTTTGAAGACAAATGTTAAGGGAATCTCATAGGATATGAGCCATCGGAGAACAAGATGCCATACGGTCAACCTAAATCCACCAGCAATTGAGATTTCGCCCATAAATCTTCATGAAACCAGCAGGGCGGACCCTCAACCAACAAGAGAGAAGGGTAAAAGAGCTGCAGACCCAACCCCGTCATCAGAAGCATATGTCACTTACGAGCAGTTCGATGCCGTAGTGCAGCAATTGGAAATCATGACCAGGGCCCTGCAAGGAATCCAGACCCCCGCCGCGGGAGCCACCTCTTGACCTCCTATAGGAATTATTCCCCCATTCAATCCTATTGCACGGGCCAACCATCGTATAGAGCCCCCTTGCCATAACCGAGCAAGACAACTGAGAAATAGGGACGGCGAGGATGGGGCAGAAAGGGCAGTTGCCTCACAAGAGGGGAGTAGAACTGGTTCTACTTCACAATATGAAAGGATACTCGCCAAGGAGAGGCTCAGACCATTACTAAGAGTCGAATGGAATGAGGAAATTTTGGAAGAGCCCTTAATACCGCAACATATACCCCTACCAGAGGTTAACATGGGTGCAAATGACAAAAGAAAGACAACCATGCACCCAGAGGTAGCGGCAAGGATTGAAGACCAGCTGATACTTTTGCAGCAAAAGGTCAAGACCATGGAAAAGGCAGGTGCTACTCTAGACGAAGAAAGAGACTATTTAACAGACAACCCTCTCACCGATATCCTCATGAGAGTCCCCTTGCCAAAACGCTTCAGCATGCCACTAGTAGACTCTTATGACGGATCCACCAACCCGGTTAAGCATCTGAACAATTTAGTAGGTGCGATGATGCTCCACGCAAACCCAGATGCAATTATGTGTAGGGCCTTTCCCCTCACCTTAAAAGGCACAGCAAGGATGTGATTCAATAATCTGCCCCTGAGGTCGATATATTCTTTCAAAACATTGAGCAAACTATTCTGAATGCACTTCCAAGGAAGTAGGGTGCAACGGAAGACCACCGCACATCTCATGAACATAAGGCAAAAACCAGGCGAATCTCTATTGGCGTTCCTGGCTAGATTTAAATTGGAGGTACTCCAAGTTAAGGACATAGAAGATCCAACCCATTACGCCACCCTTAGAGCAATTGTCACTGATGAGAATCTTTGATTCTTTATTTCCAAAAAAGAACCGGCCGACCTTTAAGAACTACTAGCTCGATGTGAGAAATACGCCATGGCGAATGAGGTCTACGAGGCCAACAAAGGTGTACCCAATGCTCCGAGTAAGAAAGCAGATGAAGGGAGAGACCCAAGTCGCTAGGGGGAGCATAAGAGGTCGAGAAGAGAAGAAGCCAGAGCTTGAGGAGCCATGAGGAGGTTCGATGATTACACACGGCTGAATTGTCCCCTTGGGGACGTATATACTCTCATTGCAAAGGATGGATATCTCCAGAGGCCCCCAAAGATCGTGACAGAGACCTGGAGGAGAAACCCAAACAAGTTCTGTCGGTATCATCGTGACATTGGTCATACCACTGATGAGTGCTGGAACCTACAAACCGAGATTGAAGATCTCATTAGAAGAGGATGCTATGGTTAGTATGTCGACCATGATTCACCAAGGATACAAGCACCTGTGCGAGAAGACCGGAGGATGCCACCTCCGCCACCTCTTGAAAGAACTCCTATGAGGGAACCGAGAAGAAAAGTCGGAAGAGAAGACAAAAGAGAAGATAGAAGAGAGCCTCCAAGGGAGGATAGAACGAGAGAAAGAGGAGACGAGTGAGGACAAAGGGACCAGCGTCGTGAACACATACCGCTGCGTTCAGAGGAAAGGCGAGAAAGAGGCCCGACTCCTACTAACAGGGACGTCAGTGTCATCCACGCTCAGATCGGTTTTAAGCTCGACCTAGCCCCGCATCAGATACATGAAAGAGGAAGGATCCTCAACTCCTTGAAGACAAGATGCATGCCCTTGTTAAGAACCAACTCTCGGATTACTCGACAACTCCAAGGCTAGACCCATCCTCCCCTCCCTAGGATAATTCTGGACGCCCCAGAACCATGCTTGAATTCACCTTTCGACAAAGTCAATGCGATCAGAAAGGCGGAACCAGGATATGTTCAACCCGTAAGGGCTCGATGGTCATCAGAAGTGACATTAGCACGGCCTTGATGCGCATAACTTAGGAATACCGACCTAATGTGACTGAGAACGTCACCTTGGCCCCGGTAAAAGAGTTAGAATATGATCTCCCTCTAATGAAGGAAGAAAACCAATATGGACCATCATTGGCGGCCCTATTGCAAGAAACACTTCCTTAAAGGCGCGAAAAGCTTATGCGAGGATGGTCAAATCAACCGAATGGCCAGCAAAAAGAGCTCAAACAGGTGACTTTTTAACATTCAGCGACAGAACTATACGGATTGGAGGTCCCTCATGAAGATGCAATTGTTATCACAATGCGCATGGAAGACAGTGTCGTGCACAAAATCATGGTCGACACTGGGAGCTCTGTGGACATAATTTATTGGTAGGCTTTTCAGCGCATGGAGATTTCTCCCGAGCGATTGCCTCCGGTCAACTATCCTCTTGTAAGTTTCTTAGGTGACCTAGTTTCGGTAAAAGGTTCTATTAGACTCTCAGTTCGAGCAGGGACATATCCCTGAGAGTCTAGGGTCATGATGAACTTCTTGGTGGTCGATTTACCTTCTTTTCACAATGCCTTGCTGGGAAGGCCTGGCCTATGTGTCCTCCGATCAGTCCCCTCTCATCTTGTGATCAAATTCCCGACTACGAGGGGTGCAGGTGGGTGTCAAATTGATCAGCTAGTCTCTCGCAAATGTTATTTGGCTGGACTTTTTAATTATAAAAAGTCAGTACAAACCTTGCCCATTCACATTGAAGATATGCAAGATGATCCCAAGCAACAGTAGAACCCCAGCCGAGGGCCTAATCAAGATCCCTCTCAACAAGGCCGATCTAGAAAGAATTGTCCAGATAGGTTCAACTCTCACCAAACCCCAAAGGATAGAATTGATAACATTTCTGCGCAACAATGCCGACATTTTTGATTGGTCCATGGCAAACATGCCCGGTATCCTGAGAGAAGTAGTGGAGAATTGTTTGAGTATCGATCCTCAACATCGTCCCATTCGGTAGAAAAAGCAGTCATTTGCCCCAGCTTGACAACTCATTAGTGATGAGGAAGTAGAGAAGCTGTTGAAGGCTAAATTTATCAGAGAGATCAGTTATCCAGAATGGATATCTAACGTTGTCATGGTTCCCAAACCAGGAGGCAAATGTCGTATATGTATCGATTTTTTTGACTTCAACAAGACATGCCCAAAGGATAGCTTCCCGCTTCCTCAAATTGACCAACTGATCGATGCCACTGTTGGACACGAGCAACTAAGTTTCATGGATGTATATTTCGACTACAATCAGATCAGAATGCATGCGGCGGATGCCAAGAAGACAACTTTTGTCACTAACCACGGACTATCTGTTATGATGTCATGCCCTTCGGTCTTAAAAATGAAGGGGCTACATACCAGTGGTTAGTCAATTGGATCTTTGAAGAGAAAATCAGAAGAAATGTCAAAGCTTATGTAGACGATATGCTGGTGAAAAGTCTAACAAGTGGGAATCATGTAAAGGACCTAGAGGAAGCGTTCGGCGTTCTTAGGAAGTACCAAATGTGGCTCAACCCAACAAAATGTGCCTTTGGCGTCACCTCAGGCAAGTTCTCCTAATTCATGGTCTCTAGCAGTGGCATCGAGGCAAATCTGACCAAAATATGGGCCATCCTCGACATGTTCGCTCCCACAAGAGGGAAGGAAGTCCAAGAGCTAACAGGAAGGATCGCGGCTTTAAGCAGATTCATGTTAAGGTCGACTGATAAATGCCTCCCAATTTTCCAAACCTTGAAAGGAAACAAGACATTTGAGTGGACGATGGAATGTCAGCAAGCGTTTGATGAGTTGAAAGCATATTTAGCATCTCTTCCACTCTTGGTTAAGCTAGAAGTTGGGGATAGTTTGGAGTTATATCTCGTAGTTTCTCTCAAAGTGGTCAGTGCGGTCCTACTCAAAGAGGTCAATACAACACTGAGGTTAATTTATTATGTGAGCAAGATGCTACTCGACGCGGAGACATGGTACAAGTTTATAGAGAAAATCGCTCTTGCCTTGGTTACCGCGGTAAGAAACCTTCGCCCATATTTCCAGGTGCACTCCATAATCGTCTTAACCAATCGGTCTTTAAAGAAAATCTTGTCTCAACCAAATGTCTTTGGGCGCATAATTAATTGGGCAGTTGAGTTAGGCAAGTTTGATATCATCTATAAACCCTGTACCACGATCAAGGCGCAGGCCTTGGCCGACTTCCTCATCGAGTCGTCACTGCCAGAGGAGGTCAAGGAAGATATAAAACAAAGGAAGGAGGAAAATACACTACAGCTCCGATGGACATTATTCGTAGACGGGGCTTGGACTCATACTTACTAGTCCAGAGGGTTTCCAAATTCAGTACGCATTCTGATTCAAATTCCGAACATCAAACAATGTGGCCGAATATTAAGCTCTCCTCGCCGGGCTTCGTTTGGTCAAAGCAGTGCTGGCTAGAAGAGTAGAAGCCTCCAGTGATTCCCAATTGGTCGTGAAACAAGTCAATGGTGACTATGAGGCATAGAAGGCTAACATGGTAGTATATTTGTAGAAAGTGCAGGAAGCTACATTGGCCTTTGATAGTTTCACACTTAGACATAATCTACGGGACTAGAATACACAGGCTGATGCCCTCTCCAAATTGGCAACCTCGGACTTGTTCGACCTTAATCACTCAGTGTATATAGAAATCTTGGTTAAGGTAAGTGTTAATCCAGGCAAAGAAATAGTAATGCCAACCGCAACAGAGTCATCCTGGATAGATCCGATCTATTCATATCTCAAGGATGGAACCCTCCCAAAGGAGAGAAAGGAAGCTAGAAGAATACAGTCCAAGGCCACTCACTATGTCCTTGAGCAAGACGTGCTGTACGAGAAAGCCTTTACATTTCCACTGCTCCGATGCTTGTGTCCATCCAAAGCAATTCTCGCAATCAAGGATGTACATGAGGGAATTTGTGGAGCACATTTAGGTGGAAGAGCCCTAGCGCATAAAATACTCAGGCAGGGATAATTCTAGCCAAAAATGAAAGAACAATGCCTTTACTATGAAAAGAAGTGTGAAAAATGTCAGTTGTTTGCACCAGTCCCCCATCTCCCCGCCACCCTACTATGCCCTATTTCGTCACCCATCCTTTCCTCTCAGTGGGGCATGGACATTATGGGACCTTTTCCTCCGCCGCAGCATCAAAGAAAGTTTGTGATTGTCGCAGTTGATTATTTCACCAAGTGGGCAGAGGCAGAAGCTGTGTCAAGCATACCAAGAGCACGGTTTGAGAATTCTTCAAGAAATCAGTAGTCTACCGATATGGTATTCTGCGTGTACTGATTACAGATAATGGTAAGCAAATTGATTACAAAGCCTTTGCCGCATTTTGTGACGAAAATCATATTGACTATAGCCATGGCGCGGTGAATCACCCCCAGACCAGTGGCCAGACGGAATCCACTAACAAAATTCTCCACCAAGGAATCAAGACGTGCTTCGAAGGTGCCAAAGGGCGCTGGCTAGATGAACTGCCATACATATTATGGGCAGATCGGACCACTCCCAAAACGGCTACAGGAGAATCACCCTTCATGTTAGCCTTTGGCACTAAAGTGGTCATTCCATTGGAACTCCACGTCCCTTCTCATTAGATCACCCATTATGACCCCGTTACTAATGAAGAAGGATTAGGGGTAAACTTGGACCTGTTGGAAGAAACCAGAGACCAAGCTCAAATCAAGATTGCAGCGCATCAGCAGCAAGCAGCTAAACACAACAAACGGGTGCAGGAGCGCTCATTTAAGGAAGGAGACCTGGTTCTTCGAAGTACAATCGTATCAGATCCGACCAACTAGGGTAAACTGCCCCCCAATTGGGAAAGACCCTACAAAGTCACTCAATCATTCCAGAATAGAGCTTATCACCTTGAAGATATGGAAGGAAATCTACTACCTAGCACGTGGATTGCTAAACATTTACGCAAGTATTACCAGTGATCCCCTACACCCCTTTTCTCTCCCTCTTTTGATGTATTCTTAGAAATTAGAACTTTTTGTTAATCAGTTTTCCACAAGATCAGGTTTAATGAAAGAAGGCAACTTGACTCGCACCTCTCAGACTTCAAAAATAACTGAGACCCAGTCGGCCAAAAGAGCTCAGCAATCACTGAGCACATTTGACCGAGGAGGGTAGAAAGGACTTCACCCTTAATTGAGACCCAGTTGGCCAAAAGAGCTCGGCAATCACCGAGCACATCGGACCGAGGAGGGTAGATAGGACTTCATCCTTAATTGAGAGCCAGTCGACCAAAAGAGCTCGGCAATCACCGAGCACATTGGACTGAGGAAGGTAGATCAGACTTCATCTTTGATTGAGACCCAGTTGGCCAAAAGAGCTGGACAATCACTGACCACATTTGACCAAGGAGGGTAAATCGGACTTCATCCTTAATTAAGACCCCGTCGGCCAAAAGAGCTTGGCAATCACCGAGCACATTTGACTGAGGAGGGTAGATCAGACTTCATCCTTAATTGAGACTTAGTCGGCCAAAAGAGCTCGACAATCACCGAGCACAATTGACTGAGGAGGGTAGATCGGATTTCATCCTTAATTGAGACCCAGTCGGCCAAAAGAGTTAACCGCAATCACTAAACACATTTGACCGAGGAGGGATTTGATAGCATCCTTAATTGAGACCCAATCGGCCAAAAGAGTTCGATAATTACCAAGCACATTTGGCCGAGGAGGGTAAATCGGATAGATGCACGAAAGCACAAAAAGACATTACTATAACGCTTAGAAAATTTTCAATAATCCTAAAGCAAAAAAGCAACAACAAGAGACAAAACATTTACACAAGGTTGAGTTCCATTTCAAAGATGAAAGATAGATACAAAGGATCTTTACCCCTAACAAAAAGAGATACAAAGGCAAAAACATTCCTTACAAAAGTACAAGTCAAAAGAAAGATAAAGTAACAAGTCCTCTGATGATAAACAAAAAGAGACCAAGAGGCCAGATGAAAAGCAGAATCGGTAGGCTCGAGACTTTGAGCATCAATCACGGCAGCATCCATTTGGGCTTGGTCCAGACTTAACATTCTCTCGGTCAGAGGAGACAGGGGGTGAGGGACCGGATGTGAGGTTATATCATTAATTGCAGACATAATTTGACGATGAGAATCGTCATCCATAGTTGCCATCTCCTCAGGGGCAAGATTGTGCTCTGTTACGACTTTTCCCTCACCTTTACCCTCTTCCTCCTCCCCTTCCTCGGCTGCTGCGGCCTCCGGGTCTAGAAGCTCCTTGACTTGACCGCATTTAGAGAAGTCATACTCAGGAGTGCGCTCAAGGACAAAGTCCCTCATCGATTTCACAGCTGTGTAGTACATCAGAGCAACCTCAACAAAGATATCATTCTTGAATGCCTTTGAGGCCTTATACAGTTTCACGGCATGTTGATTAATCCCTTTAAGATCCCTCTTAAAATGATCCATCACATCATCGGCCAAGGTAGACTTCTCCTTCGCAAGAGCTTCGAGCTTCTGGTTCCTTTCCTTTAAAGCAGCGACCTCCCCCTCCAGTTTTACCTGTCTTTTAACTGCGGACTCTCTAGCACGAACTCGTCTGATCTAAATTGTTGCTCCCTTTTCAACAAGTCTTTTGTGGAATCAATCTTCTCTTGCATACGCCCCACTTGAGTAGACAAAGAATCTCTCTCCTTAGTGACAGCTTCAAAACGAGATTCCACATTATAGTGTTGCATGGCCAACAGCTCTAGCCTCTTGTCAGCGTCCTTATAATAGGTGTTTAGCTACAAAGATGACAATGGAAAAATGTAAGATTTAAGTAACAGCACAATTAAAAGCATGACACAAAAGACTTCATAAACTCACCGAGGCATGAAGAGTCTTGGTCACCGACAATCAGGACGGTGTTGGCATAGCAGCGAAAAACTCTTCATCTCTTGGCTGCACAGACCTCTTAAGCAACTCCGCAGCGATACCAGGGTCTCCCACTGTGGTATCATCGGTGGAAAGAACCCACCCAAGATTATACACCATCGCTTCATGGAGATGTGCCTCTAAATAAGGGAGATAAGCCAATAATTAGATCGTCACGATGTTCGAAGGGCACGACCCTTCATTAGCAGGTGAGCTTCCAAAGCCCTCCGGTATGGTCGCACCCCATGGGATGAGCTCGCTAGCAGAGTATCTGATATACTCACGCCAAGAGTCTGCCCAACTCCCTCAAGGGGATGCGATCCAGAAAAATCCAAGATTTGCGGAGTAAGGTTGATAGGGAGGGCATAGGGATGAATCTCATCAGCCTCTGCTTGTTCTCGTGATCTTTCCTTCCTTGGCCCCAAGGTCGAGAAGAACCTTGAGCCAAGGGAGAAACATTAGTCGCATGCACGGTCGTAAGGGGCACACTTGGAAGAGCAACCACATTATTGTTCACACTTGGTCCCCTAATACGCACCCTGACATTCTTCCTCTGGTTCTAGGCCACCGTCTTTGCCCTTAGCTTGGCTTCAGTCAAACTCACTACATCAAAGAAAGGACAAAGTCAATATTCATAAAGGATTAAACAATATAACACTGAGAATAAAGGAGGACTTACAGAAAAATAGATACATCAACTCAAAGCCCGTTCCTCCTCGACCTTACCTATCAATCCCTCCTGAAGGAGGAGAATGGGGTTCTTTAGTTCATCAATGTGTACCACCTCCGCCCCCTTAAGCATTCGATTTGGAAGCTCTCATCTCTAGAAAGCCTCGGTTTGGAAATGAAGGGACCTAAGATGATAATTTCCCAATGATTGTACATTGGCGACCCTTGGGCTCGAGATACAAAAAAGAGTCTTCCCTTCTAGCCCTTTATCGACGACTTCTTGTTCTTCAAGAATTCAGGCATCTTCTTCCTCCACACGAAATAATACCACCCAATAAAATCATGATCTTTTATTTGGAAACTGGCCCGGAACAGGGTTAAGGTAGGCCTGATGTTCAAACGCATGAGACAGACCATCCAACATGCAACTGCATACCAGGAATTAGGCATGAGCTGCGTAGGGGCTACCTCGTAGAATTGTAAGATCCTGATGACCACATCCGGTAGAGGCAGTTGAACACCAGCTAGAAACATGTCAGTATAAAAGCAGATTTCAAGATCCATACGACAACAAACTCGCTCCCCAGCCATGGGAAGTCTAATCCGTAGTCATCAGGAATCATATATTGAGACCTCAAATCATTGAAAACTACCGTGGTAAGATTACAGGGGCAGTCCAAAGCCTTAATTTTAGTGGTTCCACCTCAGAACCCACGGCCTGTTGGGACTCATAATAACCCTCTCCTACCATCCCCTCGGGACGTGGCATCCTCTCCGCCCATCCGATCAGTCAAGGTACGATAATTATTAGAGCCCCCTCACTAGACTCAGTTCCCTCCCTTCGTCCCACAGACTCGGACATATCAAAAGAAAGGACAGGTAAAAAAGACGAAGAGGAGACAACTTACTCATCTAAGGAAGATCTTTCCTTGATAGTCGTGGACAAAAGCGATTACCACTCCTTACTTTTGACCACGGACAAGGGAAATTTTCGTTGCCTCCAGATGATCGCCCAAAACACTTGAAGATCTTCAAAGAAAATTCAAGGATCTTCAAGAGAAATTCGAAGATCTTCCAGAGAAATTCGAAGATCATCAAAGGATATTCAAGAATCTTCAAGAGAGATTCAAGGAAGACCACGGAAGATTCAAAGAAGTCCAACCCATAGTCAAAATCAATCTTTCACCCTCAGTAAAAATGTAAGGGCAAAAAGAGAACAATATGTACTCTTTATATACAAATTTTTACCACTAAAGACGAATAATGGGTCTCCACGTCTCACTATTTGGTTTGACGACGGTTGAAATACTTGAGAAGCTACGACTATTAGAATAAAGAAGTTACAATGGCCAAGGTAGCTTGGAACACCGACAAAGCCAGGTCGTCATCAAAAGTACCGAGCACATGTGACCGATAACTCATTCTCGATTAAGGCAGCTCGGAATCCTAACAAAACCATATCGTCATAAGTACCGAGTAGATGTAACCAATAACTCATTCTTGGCCAAGGCAGCTTGGAAAGCCGAAAAAGCCACATCATCATCAAAAGTACCGAGCAGATGTGACCGACAACTCATTCTTGGTTAAGGCAGCTCGGAACGCTAACAAAGCCATATCGTCATAAGTACCACGCAGATGTGACCGACAAACAAAACTCGGCCATATTGTTGGGATAGTACTAATAGAACCGAGCAAAAATGGCCGACCACCGAAAATCGGCCTCATTACACTGATATACCTCCAAGACTGCGCAAATTTGACCCACAAAAGAAGCTCGACCATATTGCGTCGAAAGTACTACAGAGCTAAGAAAAAATGGCCGCCCAACGAAGACCGGCCTCATTACACTGAAATAGCTCCAAGGCTGCGTAGATTTGACCAACAAATGAAGCTCGACCATATTTTGTGGAAAGTACTACAGAGAAGCAAAAATGGCCACCCAACGAAGATAGGCCTCATTGCATGGAAATAGCTCCAAGGCCATGCAAATTTGACCGATAAACGAAGCTTGATCATATTGCTAAGAAAATACTAACTGAACAAGACAAAAATGGGCGTCCAATGAAGATTGGGCTTATTGCACGGAAATAGCTCCAAGGACGCACAGATTTGACCGACAAACAAAGCTCGGCCATATTGCTCAGAAAATTTTAACAGAACTGGACAACAATGGCCACCCAACAAAGATCGGCCTCATTATACAAAAATTCCTCCAAGACCGCATAGATTTGATCGACAAAAGAAGCTCATCCATATTGCGCGGAATGTACTATAAAACCGTGCAATAATCACCGACCGACAAAGATAACTCCAAGAGACGGGAAAATTCAACCAAATACATATCAAGGGACCTAAAAGATCCCCTTATCAATATATCAGACTTACTCCTCAGCTGAATCTTGTAGATTCAACTGAGCAAGGAGGCAAGTGTTAGGTGAATTTGTCAGATCACCCTATAGGGTGAAGCTAGGTGGACAGCCTCATCCACATAAACGTCATCTGGAGGCTTCAGTCCACGTAAACACCAACTCAGCAGGACCTAAAAGAGTGGCCCATTGGTCGTTCTCTAGGCCCATCCGTCTCCCCTTGGGCGTATCTGGCACATCCGATCTCCTCTTAGGATTAAAGGGCAGAAAGATCTCTCTCTTATTTCAAAGGGTTTATGCATCATTTTCCATCACTTGATAGGGGTAAAAGTGACTTTACAGTGAGGCACTATTCACTATAAATAGTCTACGAATCCCAAGATTTTAGGTACATAGCATTTAATACTCATTCTCCTAGGGATTGTCGCTTTGACACCTCGGATTGAGAATCCCCCACTTATCCCATAAATATTTATGTGGGCTTGGATACCGAGCCCATTGAATGTTTACAGATTCCTAACTTTGGCATCGGAGTGGACCCAGGGCCATAGGCCCGCCACTTCTTTGCCTTGTGTTTTGCCTTGTAGGTTCAATCAGCTTTGTTGGCCGTGAATACGGTTTCCGGATGAAACAAGTGGGTTAAAGGTAGGTTTAGCAGGGGGCAGGGGATATTGCATGTGGGATTAGGGTTGGCTGCAAGAGGTAATTGGTTGTTGGTTGATGAGGGTTGCAGGTGAGTTGAAGGTGAAGGTAGTAAGGGGTAGGTGAGGTGTTGGTAGCAGATCTAGTTGGTGATTAGGTCGCGGCAAGGTAGTGAGGTCGGTGGTCAGTGAGGTTTAAAGATGAGGGTGGTTGGTTGCAGGTTGTGCTGATTAATGGAATGGAGTTGGGTTTGACGATAGGGATGATGGAGTCGGGTTTGATGTTGCAGGTTAGGTAGGATGTTGATGAAAGGGAGCAGGGAGAATGTAAGGGTCATCGGTTTTGTCGATGGCGGAAGGTGATAGGTTAGGTGGGTGATCGGTGGTAGCAGGTTTAAAGGTGATGGGTTGCAGAAGGTTGCGGTAAAGTGGTGCAGGGATAGCCGGTGGTTGTGAACGGTTGGTCAACGAGGGTTGATCAGGGGTTTGAAGGGTTAAGTTGCATGGTTAGTGTAGGTTAGGTGAGTGGTTGGTCTGCAGGTTAGGTTTGCGGTGGGGATGAGTTGCAGCGGCATGGGATGGTGAGTGATGGAGGTTATTGATGGTCTAGGTTATTGATTGGGGGTAGGGTGTTGGTGAACAACAGGGTTATTGGTGGGGATTAGTAGGTAGGTTGCAGTTAATGGGGAGATGGAGCAAGTTATGGTTGCGGCAAGGGATGACAGTAGATAGGGTTTTGTAGGTTAGTAGCGATGAAGGTGAAGATGAGGGTGATGGACGTAGGTCGATGGGTTGCAGAGAGGGTTAGGGAAGGTTGCAGGGCGGTGGATGGTAAGGGTATCAGATCTGGGTGATGATAGCAGTAGGGTTGCGGGTCTGTAGAGATGAAGTAGGTATTCAGTGGTGATAGTAGGTGGTCAGGTGAGGGTTAAGTTATAGGGATTGCAGATGGTCGGGTCAATTAGGTTGTAGGTAGGTGGAAGGTAAGGGTTTGAAGATGATAGCAGTGGTATTGTAGTCAATGGAAGATTGTAACAAATGGGTTGCAAAGTGTCTGGGGTGTTGCAGGGCAGGAGGTGTTGAAGGTAGGCGGTCTAAGTGTGGTGGGTGGGTTAGGTTGTCGTAGGAGGTTGTCGGTAGGTTGCAGTAGGTAGTGGCGTGATGGCGGTGATGGCAAGGGTATCACAATAGTCTGGGTAATGGTGGTTGTCGGCAAAAGGTTTGATGATGAGATTTGCAAGTTGGTGGTGTGGGTCATGAAGGTCAAGGTGTCGCAGCTAGGGATGAGTTGCAGTAGGGTTTGAAGATTGGCGAAGGTGTTAAGGGAGGTTGCAGGTTATTGGTTGAGGAGGTGGGTGATTAGGTTGAGTTGCAGGGGGTAGGTCGGTAAAGATGAAACAGGAGGTTGGGTAGGTCGGTGAAGATGGTATGGTGGTTGATGGAGGTCAGTCCAGCAGGTGTTGGTGAGTGGTTAGTAGCAGGGGTAGTCGGGTTTGAATGATATAGGGATTAATGGAATTGTAGGTAGGTCGGTAGAAGTGATGATAAGGTGGTAGCAGGGATGATGATAATGGCGGTAGTAGGAAGGGTGGATAATTGGTTATCGATGAAGGAAAAGAAAAAAAAAAACCAGGGCAAAGGATAGCAGGTGAATAGCGAAAAGGGAGTTGTAGGTTCTTACCTCTCCCCTTTCTCTTCTTCTTCAATCGTTCTTCTTTCCTTCTCTTTATACTTCTCTCTCTCTCTCTCTCTCTATCTCTCTGGTTTTCTTCTTTGCTTCTCTATTCTTCTCCTTCTGCTTTTCTATTCTTCTTCTGCTTTTCGGATTTTCTTCTGCCTCTCTATTCTTCTCTCTGTCTCTCAGTTCTTATCCCTTTCTCTCCCGGCTCACTCTCTCGGTTCACTTTCCCTCAATTTTTTCTTCTCTTCCTGCTCTCTCTGCCTTCACCGAGAGCCTCCACCTCCTCTCTAATTTTTTTTAATCCTCCTCCCCAAAAACTGATTGCCCTTCTTCTCTATTTCCTCTTCTTTCCTCTTTTTGGATTTTGTCCCCAGATCTCTCCTACTCTCCCTTCCTAACCGAGTACCCTCTCTCTCTTTTCTTTAATCTCCTTTATTAGATCATTCCAAAATCCGCACACAACATCTCTCAACATCTTTTTCTTCTTTCCTATTCAACCCAAGGCTGACACCATCACTTACCTAAAATTTCTTCCTCTTTTTCCTATCTTCTCTCTCTCAATCTCTCTCATTCTTTCTAAAAGAAAACCAACCCAGCCCCATTGAATCCCTTTCCTAACCTATCTCCAATCAAATTCTTTATCTTCTCTTCTCTCTCAAAATGGAATGAGCCAATTTGGGTTGAACTAGTCAGAGCCACTCTAGTCTAGTCCAAACTGGTTGGTTTTAGTGTAGATTGAGCTGGGTCGGGCTGAAACTGACTTTCCTTCTCCCTTTCTTCCATTTTATGTGGCATTTTGGCTTTTATTTTCATTATGAAATTTTTTGTGGCCTTTGTCCCAGATTTTTCACTCTTATATGAAAGGGACTAAAAATGGAGAATAACGGCGCTTGAATCGCCTGATTTGGATGTCGGATGATCAAGATATAGTGAAATGAAGTTCAATCGATTTAATTTATGATAATTCTCCAAATAAATCCTCAATTTGTGATAATTTATTAAAACACCCCTCGAATAGTCAATGTACTTTTTAGAAAACCCCCAAGCTTTTTATTTTCGAACTAGAATCGAGATATCTTTTTTGTTTTGACATAAGAATTGAATGATTCTGGTCTTATTTCGAAGATAATTTCACGACCTATGCATCCATGTAGGTTGCAGCCCATGACCTTGCTATGGGGATTGATGTAAATTAATTAAATGTGTATATAACTGTAAGTGCACGATATCGTGCAGTAACGGGTCGACCTCATGGAGGAATCGATATTATCCTAACTCTAATAAGGCAAAGCGTACCAAAGGGATTTGATTTAATAACACCCGAATAACCTTAAATAAAAATTAATCAAGTAACAAAAACAATAATAATCAATTCCTAACTGTACGAAGATTTACGAAACCACTAACCATAAAGTAACACAGATCTATTGCAAGAAGGGAACAAAATTAAAAATAAAAGAATGTTAAGAAAAACTTATCTCGTTAGAAGATTTCTATGTCGTTGCTCGTCATCTTGTTGTCACTCCAAGGCGATACGCAAACGATTACAAAGGGAGCCTTCTCCCCTAAATTAAAATAGTAATGGGGTACAACCTATATTGATCTACCCAACTACAGAGTTCTAAATCTGAAATTAAAACTTAAAAAAAAAAAAACTTAAGCAAGAAGAACACAACTTGGAAAGAAAAAAAAAACTAAGACTCTCAAACTCTCATAAATTTTCAAAACTAAACAAAATTTACAATAGAATTCTTGGATTTTTTTTCTATTGCAGAGCATTACATATATATACAAGTGAATAAAGATCACAATCAATCTTTACAATTGGATTACAAGGGATTTTGTGGAGATAATTTTGGTAACCAAATGCCAACCTTGTAGGTTCATTGTATTTGGATGATTTTTGAGTAGAAAATGATCTTGTAATAACTCATTGTATCTTTGACATCATTATCTATCCTTGAAAACTTTAATAATTAATTGGAGCTTTCCATTCTTCCATGCCATGCCAATCTTGTAAATTTGATTTCAAATAAGTAAGGAATACTTTCTCAAGAGAATAAAATCTTCCACATGGGATTGGGCTACTCTTTGACTTGGTCCAAGACTGATCTTATACACAAAACTCGTGGCTCTCCTTATAAAATTCATTCTATGCCCGGTGCTGAGTTGATTGGGTGAGTTAACTGGATAAGATCACCAAAAATACATAAAATGATCTTTTTAAGCTCGGATTTCTTCATTCTTTCACCTATACCCTACAAACATAAAAAAATATTAAATACCTGAGAAGCATCATAAATAGAATAAGAGATGCATACTTTATACCTTCAATTCACACATAAAATGTGTTCATCAGGTTCCCCCATACTTGAGCTTTGTTAGTCTCGAGCAAAGAAAAATAAAAAGAAAATAAAATAAAATCCTAATTCACTTTTGTAGGAATCACTATTGCACTTAGCACGTGTAACAAGCCTTTAAACCCCTAGGTCACCCCTAGTGGACGAGTTATGTCTCGTGAGTGTTTTCAAATAATAAACACACAAAATTCATACAAAAATTTCAAGCTTTAACTTTGGTATTGAGGAAAAAGAACATACACACATCCTATTAGTCAAGACACTCAACTTTGGATCAAGAAAACATAGAAACCCCCACACTTAAACTTTGCTACCTCATATGATTTAAATACTAAGGTCGCATCTCAATTAGGAAACCTTGTTATATCTTCCAAACATATCTCTCCTTAAGGTGAACCTTTTGTAACATACTGGTAACCAAGACCCAAGATCAATTTTCAACACTTGTATTTTACATTTTTTTTCTCTCTCTCTCTCTCTCCTTTTTTTTTTTTTTTTTGGTTCTTCGTTTCTAAGTTACTCCACTACAGTTGGCTTGAGAAGTGCAGGTGGTTATGCATTCCCATGTTACTATGTACTTTCACTTTTGGCATATATCTTTAAGGACATTGATGCTAAAGAGTACTTTTTTTTTAACAAGAGCTATATCCAAGAAATTTCAATCAAGACACCTCGCTTTTTGAGGCGGAATGCCTTATCTAGTTTCAAGAACAAAAACTCTTATGTTATTATTTTTTTATTATGATTTTTTTTCTCTAGTATAAGGAGGTCTCAGCTTTATTCAAAGGTTTAAATTACTAACTATAACTATAAAAGATTCATCCCTTCAGGTGAGGTAAGATGTATTTTTTAACTCGATTCTCACATCAAAATACAGCCTAAGTATTATCCTCACACAAGGTTTCATTACTTCGTATGTGATAGTTTCCTAGGTCTCTTTTTCCTTCCTTTTTTGTGTCAAAACCATAGAAATAGTGATTGACTTTCCCAAAAACCAAAGTTAAAAAGTTAAAATTTGCAATGAAATCTCAAAATTCATTTTTTTTCGTGAAATCTCAACCCTTCCCCCATACTTAAATCATGCATTGTCCTCAACGTATGTAGAAAAATAAAAGACAAGGACATGGGGAAGAAAAAACTCTCTGAATCGAGGACTGATGTAAAAAGTGTAAGACCCGTACTCCGTAAACCGGTCTAAACCTTGGTTTTGTGTCGTGACAGGTCTTCCGATCATCACCAGGCCAGACGGGACAAGCGGATGACAAACAGGTATGAAATTGGACCAAAGATGACCAAATAGTTATCATTTTATGTTGACCGGTCGATGGTACCGGTCTTGGTACCGGTCGACCGGTATGGCTTGCGCAGCTAAGTGTGGGGATCTAGAAATTGGTCTCTGCGGGTCCCATTTTCCTGATTTCGAATCCTAGAAGTTTCCTAATCCTAGTAGGGTTACTAAACCCTATTCTTAGCCTATAAATACACCCTTAAGCCTCCTCAAATCCTTTCCATTGTCTCTCGCAAACCCTAGAGAAAAGAAAGAGGTTGGAAAGGAGAAGGAGCTAGGAAGAAGAAGAAGGTGCCGCCATTACCGTTCGACGAAGCTCACGCTACGTCAGTCAACGGTAAGTGTTTTAACTATTCTTCTTATCCTATGTTAGTTGTGTGGGTGGATCAATACCATGCAAAGTAGGTATTGATCTAGAACCCTAAATTGGCCAATAAACCCTAAGTTGCCGTCAAACCCTAGATTCGAGTTTCGAGATGATATTCATCGAAACTAGACTCGAATGAGTTGGGGATAACTCTAACTCAAAGATTAGACTTAGAATGGATAGGTGAAACCTTGGAAATCCATGGAAGATGATCGACGACAGTCGAAAACCCATGTATGGCCTTCCGGAGACATACCGGTCGACTATACCGGTTGCACATGGTGCGACCGGTATGTTGCCACCGGTATCCCTCGGGAGGCTGGTCTGTGGGGACCGACTGACCATACCGGTCGCCAGTCTTCCCCATAGAGCTGCGACCGGTATGTTGCCACCGGTTAGCTCTGTGAGGGTATTTTGTAACTTTGTTGGTTTTCGACCAACATGAAACCCTAAACAATATATTCTAATAAAACCCAAATAATCTTGTAGGACTTTGTGACTTATCGTTTGGATCTTGCGACGTGGAGCAAGTTATCGAATGAGCGTCATGTAAGGAAATCTAACCTAAACCTAATAATTAATAGACAATAAACTTTTGTTAATAACCTGAATATATATATGATGTGTTGTTTGTGCATATTCACATGCCATCCTTTACTTTCAGTTATTATTATTGTTCATGCATTGATAGGATGTGATTGTTAAGCATGTGATTGTTTTCGTTAGTGTGTGGAGTGAGGCATGGGCTTGGGATCGCTCTTCACACTAGCACCTTTTTGTAGTATTATGTCTTAACATGCTTGGTACGGGTGGGGCATCAGGGGAAGGTCGTGGTACGGTGGTCTCCGATATTGATGTTGGCCTGGCCATTGTTATGTGGCACTGTGGTCTCCGAGTCGACGCTGGCTTGTCCACAATGCTTTAGCTCTATTTCTATGCTGTAGGGAGTTATATTGGGCTTAGGTACTGGTATGGGTAGAGTATCAGGGGAAGTACGTGGGTATCTTAGCTCTATCTCTGTTCCATGATGGGTGCATGTGGGTCAATGGGGGTGTGATCCATGAGGTGCCACACACTCGTGTATAGAGGTGCGGGGGCCACCGAACCTTTCTATAGCACATTGCAAACTTAAAACCATACCACAGCATAAAATTGATTGTTACTCATGCATAATATGATGAAACTGTCTGATTGTCTTACTGAGCTGTGTTGTGAGCTTACCCTTGTGTACACATTGTTTTAGATGTTGATGCAGGTTACACTGTTGACGACTATGTGAACGCTCCGGCGTATGGTGACGTTGCTGCTTTGAGTGTACAGGCAGGAGCGGACGAGCATGACGCTTCATGCGAGTGCTCTTTCTGCGTGTACCTTTGATCGGATTTTATTTATGTTTTTCATTTATTTTCGGTTGGATTAAATGGATGTATGGATATTATTTTTATGTGTTTGAATTTGGATAATTGAATATTTATTTAAATTATCAATAGATACTCAGTTCATTCTATTTTAAGTCTTCCGCTGTATATTTATATTCTGATTGTGGTTATGTGTAATGGTTTGTATGAGCGGACACAGCCTATTCGAGATCCTGGTGTGAACCGTTGGTTCAATGACGGTTCACTCACACCATTCTGGTTGGATCGAAATTGGGGTGTGACAACTTGGTATCAGAGCTCTCGGGCTCTGTCCAACAAACCATATTGCACTTAACTAAGTCGATGAACTAAGTTAGAAAATATTAAACATTTTAATACAAACACACCCTAAGCATTGTTTGATACCTGAGACTGATTAAGAAAGAGAATAATGTATTATTCTAAATATGGAACTTAACATGTGCACACACACTAGTTAGGTGAAACATGAAAATTTTCATTAAATAAGAAAATGAGTATCAAATGAAATAGTGCTACAGGGTACAGTCCACAAACCGGACAGTTACCCTGTTATATAAACAATGGATGCAAAAGAGAAGAAAATAAAGAGGGACAATCATGGGGTAGGGGGTCTGGGAGGAATAGGGTCTGCTATATCATAGTCTCGCTCGTAAGCAACCCTGAGCCAGTGCACCTGATCCTGTGTGACCCTGAGACTGCGAGCCAACTACGCCAAGTCGCGGCTCATCTCGCGCTGAGTGTCCCTGATCTCCATTATCATACCCATCATGGTGTCGGAGGGAGGCTGAGATGGTCCGGGCGGTAGAGGTAGATGGTGGTGCCGCTGGTGTAGGCTGTGGAGCTGGCACTGGTACACCCTCGGCCCTATCCTCGTCATCATCCCGCTCGAGCTCGGCTGCATAGGCCGCATTGGCTGCTGCTGCTACTACCGCCGCGACTGCTACCCTCCCAAGAGGGCTAGGGCGAGCCTCCAACTCGTCATCGCTAACTGGCAGATCAACCATCTGCATCCTCTGAATGGCGTCCCAGTCTATATCGGACGTCATAGTATCCTCAACGGTCACCTCGCCTCTCATGCTCACGCCCAGACGACGTAGCAGGGAGGTAATGAGACGACCGTAAGGAAGGTTACTGGCCTGATCGGCCAGGGTCGCCTGATGCATAGTCCTAATGATGAGGTATGGGAGAGAGACCCGCTCCCCAGTGCAGACGCAATAAGTAATGTACTGAGTGAGCTGGGATAACTCACTATAATGGCCGCTCTGGGGGACGATGTTGTGCTGAATGATGCGACTGTAGACCCGAGGTATAGGTCTCAGGCTAGCCGCCTTCATTGGGGCCCCAGGATTGAGTATCTGATGAGCTATCTCTCGGCGCAGGTCCTCAGTCAGATAGCCCTTCGCTTTGGGAGGGCAATATACTAGGTCTCCATCATTCGGAACCCCTAGAAGGTCGGCCAGCTGGTGGGTGTTAAAGGAAATGGGAACACCCCGGACATAGCTAGAGATGCGTAAATCCCTACCTTGGTTGGGATTGTTCACATCTCCGTGCAGCTCCAGGTTAGCAAAGAAATGCTTAACCAGGTTAGGACGGGTGGTGTCGGTGTACGAAATGACGGGCAACCAACCAAGCCTGTCAAACGCCACTCGCACATCGAACCGGTCTAACTGCTCCAAGTTAACACGACGCCCGGATTCTATGCTTTTATTATCGAACCATGGGAATCGAGCTTGTGCCTCAACAGAACGAAACCAGTGCTCGTCAAGCTGGGGAACTGGTGGCTGGGGAGCACGTGAACTCGAGCCATGAGGGCGTTTCCCGAGAGCACGTCGAGGAGCCATTTCAATCTGCAAAACAAAAGAAAACAAGATAAAAGATTAGAAATTGTCGAAATTTCGGCAGCATAACGACTATAAATTGGGAAAAAGCCTCGAACTCACCCAGAAACATGGGGAGGAGGACTTACGTAACCCCCACACTCTTCAACAAATGAATCACAGGCATTTACAACGAGAAATTTCAAGAAATGGAGAAAAATCAAGAATTTTTGAAAAAATGGAAAACCTAGGTCAAAAAGGTGAAAAATTCGATTTTCTAGCAAACCGTTCGGTGAAACCCGAAATTGGTTGAGGGCTTTTGCTCTTGGGGGTCCCTAAACCCTTTCCTAGCCGAAGGAAAAGAGTTCCTACGGTTGAAACATCTCGAACAATGAAAAACCTAAATTTCTACATATAGACGATATGGAAAAATTGTAAAAACATGAGAGAGAGGGAAGAGACCTACCTGGAGACGATGTGCTAGGTCTTGAATGGAAGGAATCGGCATCAAGTAGCACCGGTCGGACTGTAGCAACTCGGAACCCAGAGGAGAATCGCCACCGGAGAGAAAGAAGAAAAGAAAAAGTGAGAAATTCTCACTTTTTCGCGATTTTAAAGCCAATTTGGGCATACCGGTCGACGGTTTTCCCTATACCGGTCGACCGGTATCACCCCAGGTGTGCGACCGCTATGTTTCGGTCAGAATTCTAATTCTGACCGGTCGACTATACCGGTCGCAACACTGTATACAGAGTGTCGACCGGTATCTCCCAGACATGCGACCGCAATGTCTCGATCAGAAATTAAATTCTGACCGGTCGACTATACCGGTCGCGGCATATTCTACAGAGGTGCGACCGGTATGCACCAGAAAAGTTAGAAAATTTTCCTAGAATTTGTAAAATTTGTGTAAATTGAAATTTTACTTCTCGACTATTTCCCCTGTATTATTCAAGACTAACACTACTATTATTGTGGTTCTCACGTGTTATGTCTTCTTCTCAGATCCAAACAGAATAGTCCGAGATGGTGGGAGGAAACGGTCGTAGGGGGTCGAAGCGTCATCAGGCCAGGATGCGCCTAGAGGAAGAACAGGTTGAACGAGACCATGTTAGAGAGCCAAGTCCGGAAGTGGAGGAGGAACAGGTTCCAGAAGTACCAACAAATTTACTTGGGCCGCCTCACAGGGATTCAGAGACCATTGTTACAAACCTGGTCTATCAGATGCAAGCTCAACAGAAGGAGTTCCTGAGCGAGGTACTGAAGATGCTCAGGCCAACAGGTTCTGTTCCCACGGGAGGTACGCCTGAGTCTGGAGTGAAAAATACTCCACAACCGATGCAGGGTAGTCCAAGGCCGAAGGGCCAAGCACAGAACGTACCACCACCGCATCAATTTTCGTCGCCTTCTGCTTACCCGGGAGCTTATCCATACCCACCACCATGGTACGGAGCAGACACGCAGGGACAACATGATCTGAGTAGGGCGGTGGATAGATTCCCCGAAGTTGAAGCCTTCATCATTCACTTGGTAGAACAGGGAAGCCATTGTGGCCAGCACAGTGGGTTGCAGAGATGGAGAAGAATTTCCGTCTGATGACATGTACAGAAGAGGAAAAAGTTTTATTTGCCACTCACATGCTGAAAGAAGACGCAAATGCTTGGTGGAATTACACGGGCATATCTGGAGACTAAGTATACACTGGTGGGTTGGGAAGTGTTTAAATCTGCCTTCTTCGATAAATATTTTCCGAAGAGTTTCGGGGGATTAAATGGAGAAGGAGTTCCTCAACCTACAACAATCTCAGTCGACCGTGGATGCTTATCAGTAGAGGTATGAAGAACTATTCTTCTTCGCACCGGAAAGTATGCAAGAAGAAGAGACCAAGACACGTAGGTTCACCATGGGACTACGTGGGAGCATCAGAGAGCACATCTTGGGTCTGGACAAGAAGATCTATAATGAGGCTGTGCAGGTTGCGAGGGGTGATAGAGTCCAGTCGGAGGGACAGCTTCTTCGCTCGAACAGGGGAGTGAAGAGACCTGCTATTGAGAGTTCGGGGTGGCGTGAACAATGCACCTTACGCCCATACGGGGCTCGGACCGCTACAGTGCCTACAAGGAACAATACGGCACCACCGTGCCCACGGAATGCCGGATTCAACCCGAATATCAAATGTTTTCAACCCCGCCAAGTGGGTCATATTGCAAGGACCTGCACTCTACCTAAGAAGCAACCTCCCCAGTAAGGAAGAGTTTATGCGGTCACCACTGAAGAGGCAGCTGCATCACCTGATGTGGTCACTGGTATGACTCTATCCCTTACTATCTAGCTTATCATTCTCATTTGTGTGTATGTGCATATAGAACTAAGGGATGATAAAAAAAAA